>CM055656.1:16614774-16640876 GCA_029378335.1 Agrilus mali
TGTAAAAATTTTCATTCTAAGAAACGGTAGAAGCTAGAAAGACGATTTATGTACCAAACGCATCAGGAGATACTCTAGTGTGTTTTATGTTTATATATCGGATCAGGCTCTAACGTCTTTTCAAGAGTTGTCTTGAAATGTAAAAATTTTCATTCTAAGGAACGGTAGAAGCTAGAAAGACGATTTATGTACCAAACGCATCAGGAGATACTCTAGTGTGTTTTATGTTTATATATCGGATCAGGCTCTAACGTCTTTTCAGGAGTTGTCTTGAAATGTAAAAATTTTCATTCTAAGGAACGGTAGAAGCTAGAAAGACGATTTATGAACCAAACGCATCAGGAGATACTCTAGTGTGTTTTATGTTTATATACCGGATCAGGCTCTAAACGTATTTTCAGGAGTTGTCTTGAAATGTAAAAATTTTCATTCTAAGAAACGGTAGAAGCTAGAAAGACGATTTATGTACCATACGCATGAGGAGATACTACCAGTGCGTTTTATGCTTATATATCGGCTCACGCTCTAAACGTCTTTTCAGGAGTTGTCTTGAAATGTAAAAATTTTCATTCTTAGAAACGGTAGAAGCTAGAAAGACGATTTATGTACCAAACGCATCAGGAGGTGCTACCAGTGCGTTTTAGGACTATATGCCGAATCAGGTTGCAAACATCCTTTCAGTTGTATTGAAACGTAAAAATTTTCATTAATAGAAACGGTAGAAGCTAGAAAGACGATTTATGTACTAAACGCATCAGGAGATACTACCAGTGCGTTTTATGCTTATATATCGTATCAGGCTCTAAACGTCTTTTCAGGAGCTGTCTTGAAATGTAAAAATTTTCATTTATATACCGGATCAGGCTCTAAACGTCTTTTCCGGAGTTGTCTTGAAATGTAAAAATTTTCATTCTTAGAAACGGTAGAAGCTAGAAAGACTATTTATGTGCCAAACGCATCAGGAGATACTCTTGTGTGCTTTATGTTTATATACCGGATCAGGCTCTAAACGTCTTTTCAGGAGTTGTCTTGAAATGTAAAAATTTTCATTCTAAGAAACGGTAGAAGCTAGAAAGACGATTTCTGTACCAAACGCATCAGGAGATACTCTTGTGTGCTTTATGTTTATATACCGGATCAGGCTCTAAACGTCTTTTCAGGAGTTGTCTTGAAATTTAAAAATTTTCATTCTAAGAAACGGTAGAAGCTAGAAAGACGATTTATGAACCAAACGCATCAGGACATACTCTAGAGGGTTTTATGTTTATATACCGGATCAGGCTCTAAACGTCTTTTCAGGTGTTGTCTTAAAATGTAAAAATTTTCATTCTAAGAAACGGTAGAAGCTAGAAAGACGATTTATGTACCAAACGCATCAGGAGATACTCTAGTGTGTTTTATGTTTATATATCGGATCAGGCTCTAACGTCTTTTCAAGAGTTGTCTTGAAATGTAAAAATTTTCATTCTAAGGAACGGTAGAAGCTAGAAAGACGATTTATGAACCAAACGCATCAGGAGATACTCTAGTGTGTTTTATGCTTATATATAGGATCAGGCTCTAAACGTCTTTTCAGGAGTTGTCTTGAAATGTAAAAATTTTCATTCTAAGAAACGGTAGAAGCTAGAAAGTCGATTCAAGTACCAAACGTATCAGGAGGTGCTACCAGTGCGTTTTAGGCCTATATATCGGATCAGGCTCTAAACGTCTTTTCAGGTGTTGTCTTAAAATGTAAAAATTTTCATTCTAAGAAACGGTAGAAGCTAGAAAGACGATTTATATACCAAACGCATCAGGAGATACTACCAGTGCGTTTTATGCTTATATATCGAATCAGGCTCTAAACGTCTTTTCAGGAGTTGTCTTGAAATGTAAAAATTTTCATTCTAAGGAACGGTAGAAGCTAGAAAGACGATTTATGAACCAAACGCATCAGGAGATACTCTAGTGTGTTTTATGTTTATATACCGGATCAGGCTCTAAACGTATTTTCAGGAGTTGTCTTGAAATGTAAAAATTTTCATTCTAAGAAACGGTAGAAGCTAGAAAGACGATTTATGTACCAAACGCATGAGGAGATACTACCAGTGCGTTTTATGCTTATATATCGGATCAGGCTCTAAACGTCTTTTCAGGAGTTGTCTTGAAATGTAAAAATTTTCATTCTTAGAAACGGTAGAAGCTAGAAAGACTATTTATGTACCAAACGCATCAGGAGATACTACCAGTGCGTTTTATGCTTATATATAGGATCAGGCTCTAAACGTCTTTTCATGAGTTGTCTTGAAATGTAAAAATTTTCATTCTATGAAACGGTAGAAGCTAGAAAGTCGATTCGGGTACCAAACGCATCAGGGGGTGCTACCAGTGCGTTTTAAAGCTATATGCCGAATCTGGCTCCAAACATCTTTTCAGGAGTTGTAATGAAATGTAAAAATTTTCATTCTAAGTAACGGCAGAAGCTAGAAAGACGATTTATGTACCAAACGCACCAGTGCGTTTTAGGCTATATATCGGATCAGGCTCTAAACGTCTTTTCAGGAGTTGTCTTGAAATGTAAAAATTTTCATTCTAAGAAACGGTAGAAGCTAGAAAGACGATTTATGTACCAAACGCATCAGGAGATACTACCAGTGCGTTTTATGCATATATATGGAATCAGGCTATAAACGTCTTTTCAGGAGTTGTCTTGAAATGTAAAAATTTTCATTCTAAGGAACGGTAGAAGCTAGAAGGACGATTTATGTACCAAACGCATCAGGAGATACTCTTGTGTGTTTTATGTTTATATACCGGATCAGGCTCTAAACGTCTTTTCAGGAGTTGTCTTGAAATGTAAAAATTTTCATTCTAAGGAACGGTAGAAGCTAGAAAGACGATTTATGTACCAAACGCATCAGGAGATACTCTTGTGTGTTTTATGTTTATATACCGGATCAGGCTCTAAACGTCTTTTCAGGTGTTGTCTTAAAATGTAAAAATTTTCATTCTAAGAAACGGTAGAAGCTAGAAAGACGATTTATGTACCAAACGCATCAGGAGGTGCTACCAGTGCGTTTTAGGCCTATATGCCGAATCAGGTTCCAAACATCCTTTCAGTTGTATTGAAACGTAAAAATTTTCATTCATAGAAACGGTAGAAGCTAGAAAGACGATTTATGTACTAAACGCATCAGGAGATACTAAAAGTGCGTTTTATGCTTATATATCGGATCAGGCTCTAAACGTCTTTTCAGGAGCTGTCTTGAAATGTAAAAATTTTCATTTATATACCGGATCAGGCTCTAAACGTCTTTTCAGGAGTTGTCTTGAAATGTAAAAATTTTCATTCTAAGAAACGGTAGAAGCTAGAAAGACGATTTATGTACCAAACGCATCAGGAGATACTCTTGTGTGTTTTATGTTTATATACCGGATCAGGCTCTAAACGTCTTTTCAGGAGTTGTCTTGAAATTTAAAAATTTTCATTCTAAGAAACGGTAGAAGCTAGAAAGACGATTTATGAACCAAACGCATCAGGAGATACTCTAGAGGGTTTTATGTTTATATACCGGATCAGGCTCTAAACGTCTTTTCAGGTGTTGTCTTAAAATGTAAAAATTTTCATTCTAAGAAACGGTAGAAGCTAGAAAGACGATTTATGTACCAAACGCATCAGGAGATACTCTAGTGTGTTTTATGTTTATATATCGGATCAGGCTCTAACGTCTTTTCAAGAGTTGTCTTGAAATGTAAAAATTTTCATTCTAAGGAACGGTAGAAGCTAGAAAGACGATTTATGTACCAAACGCATCAGGAGATACTCTAGTGTGTTTTATGTTTATATATCGGATCAGGCTCTAACGTCTTTTCAGGAGTTGTCTTGAAATGTAAAAATTTTCATTCTAAGGAACGGTAGAAGCTAGAAAGACGATTTATGAACCAAACGCATCAGGAGATACTCTAGTGTGTTTTATGTTTATATACCGGATCAGGCTCTAAACGTATTTTCAGGAGTTGTCTTGAAATGTAAAAATTTTCATTCTAAGAAACGGTAGAAGCTAGAAAGACGATTTATGTACCATACGCATGAGGAGATACTACCAGTGCGTTTTATGCTTATATATCGGCTCACGCTCTAAACGTCTTTTCAGGAGTTGTCTTGAAATGTAAAAATTTTCATTCTTAGAAACGGTAGAAGCTAGAAAGACGATTTATGTACCAAACGCATCAGGAGGTGCTACCAGTGCGTTTTAGGACTATATGCCGAATCAGGTTGCAAACATCCTTTCAGTTGTATTGAAACGTAAAAATTTTCATTAATAGAAACGGTAGAAGCTAGAAAGACGATTTATGTACTAAACGCATCAGGAGATACTACCAGTGCGTTTTATGCTTATATATCGGATCAGGCTCTAAACGTCTTTTCAGGAGCTGTCTTGAAATGTAAAAATTTTCATTTATATACCGGATCAGGCTCTAAACGTCTTTTCCGGAGTTGTCTTGAAATGTAAAAATTTTCATTCTTAGAAACGGTAGAAGCTAGAAAGACTATTTATGTGCCAAACGCATCAGGAGATACTACCAGTGCGTTTTATGCTTATATATAGGATCAGGCTCTAAACGTCTTTTCAGGAGTTGTCTTGAAATGTAAAAATTTTCATTCTAAGAAACGGTAGAAGCTAGAAAGACGATTTCTGTACCAAACGCATCAGGAGATACTCTTGTGTGCTTTATGTTTATATACCGGATCAGGCTCTAAACGTCTTTTCAGGAGTTGTCTTGAAATTTAAAAATTTTCATTCTAAGAAACGGTAGAAGCTAGAAAGACGATTTATGTACCAAACGCATGAGGAGATACTACCAGTGCGTTTTATGCTTATATATCGGATCACGCTCTAAACGTCTTTTCAGGAGTTGTCTTGAAATGTAAAAATTTTCATTCTTAGAAACGGTAGAAGCTACAAAGACGATTTATGTACCAAACGCATCAGGAGGTGCTACCAGTGCTTTTTAGGCCTATATGCCGAATCAGGTTCCAAACATCCTTTCAGTTGTATTGAAACGTAAAAATTTTCATTCATAGAAACGGTAGAAGCTAGAAAGACGATTTATGTACTAAACGCATCAGGAGATACTACCAGTGCGTTTTATGCTTATATATCGGATCAGGCTCTAAACGTCTTTTCAGGATCAGTATTGAAATGTAAAAATTTTCATTTATATACCGGATCAGGCTCTAAACGTCTTTTCAGGAGTTGTCTTGAAATGTAAAAATTTTCATTCTTAGAAACGGTAGAAGCTAGAAAGACTATTTATGTACCTAACGCATCAGGAGATACTACCAGTGCGTTTTATGCTTATATATAGGATCAGGCTCTAAACGTCTTTTCAGGAGTTGTCTTGAAATGTAAAAATTTTCATTCTAAGAAACGGTAGAAGCTAGAAAGTCGATTCGGGTACCAAACGCATCAGGGGGTGCTACCAGTGCGTTTTAAACCTATATGCCGAATCTGGCTCCAAACATCTTTTCAGGAGTTGTAATGAAATGTAAAAATTTTCATTCTAAGAAACGGTAGAAGCTAGAAAGACGATTTATGTACCAAACGCATCAGGAGATACTACCAGTGCGTTTTATGCTTATATATCGAATCAGGCTATAAACGTCTTTTCAGGAGTTGTCTTGAAATGTAAAAATTTTCATTCATAGAAACGGTAGAAGCTAGAAAGACGATTTATGTACTAAACGCATCAGGAGATACTACCAGTGCGTTTTATGCTTATATATCGGATCAGGCTCTAAACGTCTTTTCAGGAGCTGTCTTGAAATGTAAAAATTTTCATTCTAAGAAACGGTAGAAGCTAGAAAGACGATTTATGTACCAAACGCATCAGGAGATACTCTAGTGTGTTTTATGTTTATATATCGGATCAGGCTCTAACGTCTTTTCAAGAGTTGTCTTGAAATGTAAAAATTTTCATTCTAAGGAACGGTAGAAGCTAGAAAGACGATTTATGTACCAAACGCATCAGGAGATACTCTAGTGTGTTTTATGTTTATATATCGGATCAGGCTCTAACGTCTTTTCAGGAGTTGTCTTGAAATGTAAAAATTTTCATTCTAAGGAACGGTAGAAGCTAGAAAGACGATTTATGAACCAAACGCATCAGGAGATACTCTAGTGTGTTTTATGTTTATATACCGGATCAGGCTCTAAACGTATTTTCAGGAGTTGTCTTGAAATGTAAAAATTTTCATTCTAAGAAACGGTAGAAGCTAGAAAGACGATTTATGTACCATACGCATGAGGAGATACTACCAGTGCGTTTTATGCTTATATATCGGCTCACGCTCTAAACGTCTTTTCAGGAGTTGTCTTGAAATGTAAAAATTTTCATTCTTAGAAACGGTAGAAGCTAGAAAGACGATTTATGTACCAAACGCATCAGGAGGTGCTACCAGTGCGTTTTAGGACTATATGCCGAATCAGGTTGCAAACATCCTTTCAGTTGTATTGAAACGTAAAAATTTTCATTAATAGAAACGGTAGAAGCTAGAAAGACGATTTATGTACTAACGCATCAGGAGATACTACCAGTGCGTTTTATGCTTATATATCGTATCAGGCTCTAAACGTCTTTTCAGGAGCTGTCTTGAAATGTAAAAATTTTCATTTATATACCGGATCAGGCTCTAAACGTCTTTTCCGGAGTTGTCTTGAAATGTAAAAATTTTCATTCTTAGAAACGGTAGAAGCTAGAAAGACTATTTATGTGCCAAACGCATCAGGAGATACTACCAGTGCGTTTTATGCTTATATATAGGATCAGGCTCTAAACGTCTTTTCAGGAGTTGTCTTGAAATGTAAAAATTTTCATTCTAAGAAACGGTAGAAGCTAGAAAGACGATTTCTGTACCAAACGCATCAGGAGATACTCTTGTGTGCTTTATGTTTATATACCGGATCAGGCTCTAAACGTCTTTTCAGGAGTTGTCTTGAAATTTAAAAATTTTCATTCTAAGAAACGGTAGAAGCTAGAAAGACGATTTATGAACCAAACGCATCAGGACATACTCTAGAGGGTTTTATGTTTATATACCGGATCAGGCTCTAAACGTCTTTTCAGGTGTTGTCTTAAAATGTAAAAATTTTCATTCTAAGAAACGGTAGAAGCTAGAAAGACGATTTATGTACCAAACGCATCAGGAGATACTCTAGTGTGTTTTATGTTTATATATCGGATCAGGCTCTAACGTCTTTTCAAGAGTTGTCTTGAAATGTAAAAATTTTCATTCTAAGGAACGGTAGAAGCTAGAAAGACGATTTATGAACCAAACGCATCAGGAGATACTCTAGTGTGTTTTATGCTTATATATAGGATCAGGCTCTAAACGTCTTTTCAGGAGTTGTCTTGAAATGTAAAAATTTTCATTCTAAGAAACGGTAGAAGCTAGAAAGTCGATTCGGGTACCAAACGCATCAGGGGGTGCTACCAGTGCGTTTTAAACCTATATGCCGAATCTGGCTCCAAACATCTTTTCAGGAGTTGTAATGAAATGTAAAAATTTTCATTCTAAGAAACGGTAGAAGCTAGAAAGACGATTTATGTACCAAACGCATCAGGAGATACTACCAGTGCGTTTTATGCTTATATATCGAATCAGGCTATAAACGTCTTTTCAGGAGTTGTCTTGAAATGTAAAAATTTTCATTCATAGAAACGGTAGAAGCTAGAAAGACGATTTATGTACTAAACGCATCAGGAGATACTACCAGTGCGTTTTATGCTTATATATCGGATCAGGCTCTAAACGTCTTTTCAGGAGCTGTCTTGAAATGTAAAAATTTTCATTTATATACCGGATCAGGCTCTAAACGTCTTTTCAGGAGTTGTCTTGAAATGTAAAAATTTTCATTCTTAGAAACGGTAGAAGCTAGAAAGACTATTTATGTACCAAACGCATCAGGAGATACTACCAGTGCGTTTTATGCTTATATATAGGATCAGGCTCTAAACGTCTTTTCAGAGTTGTCTTGAAATGTAAAAATTTTCATTCTAAGGAACGGTAGAAGCTAGAAAGACGATTTATGTACCAAACGCATCAGGAGATACTCTAGTGTGTTTTATGTTTATATATCGGATCAGGCTCTAACGTCTTTTCAAGAGTTGTCTTGAAATGTAAAAATTTTCATTCTAAGGAACGGTAGAAGCTAGAAAGACGATTTATGAACCAAACGCATCAGGAGATACTCTAGTGTGTTTATGTTTATATACCGGATCAGGCTCTAAACGTATTTCCAGGAGTTGTCTTGAAATGTAAAAATTTTCATTCTAAGAAACGGTAGAAGCTAGAAAGACGATTTATGTACCAAACGCATGAGGAGATACCACCAGTGCGTTTTATGCTTATATATCGGATCACGCTCTAAACGTCTTTTCAGGAGTTGTCTTGAAATGTAAAAATTTTCATTCTTAGAAACGGTAGAAGCTACAAAGACGATTTATGTACTAAACGCATCAGGAGATACTACCAGTGCGTTTTATGCTTATATATCGGATCAGGCTCTAAACGTCTTTTCAGGATCTGTCTTGAATATGTAAAAATTTTCATTTATATACCGGATCAGGCTCTAAACGTCTTTTCAGGAATTGTCTTGAAATGTAAAAATTTTCATTCTAAGAAACGGTAGAAGCTAGAAAGACGATTTATGTACCAAACGCATCAGGAGATACTACCAGTGCGTTTTATGCTTATATATCGAATCAGGCTATAAACGTCTTTTCAGGAGTTGTCTTGAAATGTAAAAATTTTCATTCTAAGGAACGGTAGAAGCTAGAAAGACGATTTATGTACCAAACGCATCAGGAGATACTCTTGTGTGTTTTATGTTTATATACCGGATCAGGCTCTAAACGTCTTTTCAGGAGTTGTCTTGAAATGTAAAAATTTTCATTCTAAGGAACGGTAGAAGCTAGAAAGACGATTTATGTACCAAACGCATCAGGAGATACTCTTGTGTGTTTTATGTTTATATACCGGATCAGGCTCTAACGTCTTTTCAGGAGTTGTCTTGAAATGTAAAAATTTTCATTCTAAGAAACGGTAGAAGCTAGAAAGACGATTTATGAACCAAACGCATCAGGAGATACTCTAGTGGGTTTCATGTTTATATACCGGATCAGGCTCTAAACGTCTTTTCAGGTGTTGTCTTGAAATGTAAAAATTTTCATTCTAAGGAACGGTAAAAACTAGAAAGACGATTTATGTACCAAACGCATCAGGAGATATATTGAGTTTTATGTTTATATACCGGATCAGGCTCTAAACGTCTTTTCAGGAGTTGTCTTGAAATGTAAAAATTTTCATTCTAAGAAACGGTAGAAGCTAGAAAGTCGATTCAAGTACCAAACGAATCAGGGGGTGCTACCAGTGCGTTTTAAACCTATATGCCGAATCTGGCTCCAAACATCTTTTCAGGAGTTGTAATGAAAAGTAAAAATTTTCATTCTAAGTAACGGCAGAAGCTAGAAAGACGATTTATGTACCAAACGCATCAGGAGATACTACCAGTGCGTTTTATGCTTATATAACGGATGAGGCTTTAAACGTCTTTTCAGGTGTTGTCTTGAATTGTAAAAATTTTCATTCTAAGAAACGGAAGAAGCTAGAAAGTCGATTCAAGTACCAAACGAATCAGGAGGTGCTACCAGTGCGTTTTAAACCTATATGCCGAATCTGGCTCCAATCATCTTTTCAGGAGTTGTAATGAAATGTAAAAATTTTCATTCTAAGTAACGGCAGAAGCTAGAAAGACGATTTATGTACCAAACGCACCAGTGCGTTTTAGGCTATATATCGGATCAGGCTCTAAACGTCTTTTCAGGAGTTGTCTTGAAATGTAAAAATTTTCATTCTAAGAAACGGTAGAAGCTAGAAAGACGATTTATGTACCAAACGCATCAGGAGATACTCTAGTGTGTTTTATGTTTATATATCGGATCAGGTTCTAAACGTCTTTTCAGGAGTTGCCTTGAAATGTAAAAATTTTCATTCTAAGAAACGGTAGAAGCTAGAAAGACGATTTATGTACCAAACGCATCAGGAGATACTACCAGTGCGTTTTATGCTTATATACCGGATCAGGCTCTAAACGTCTTTTCAGGAGTTGTAATGAAAAGTAAAAATTTTCATTCTAAGTAACGGCAGAAGCTAGAAAGACGATTTATGTACCAAACGCACCAGTGCGTTTAAGGCTATATATCGGATCAGGCTCTAAACGTCTTTTCAGGAGTTGTCTTGAAATGTAAAAATTTTCATTCTAAGAAACGGTAGAAGCTAGAAAGTCGATTCAAGTACCAAACGAATCAGGGGGTGCTACCAGTGCGTTTTAAACCTATATGCCGAATCTGGCTCCAAACATCTTTTCAGGAGTTGTAATGAAAAGTAAAAATTTTCATTCTAAGTAACGGCAGAAGCTAGAAAGACGATTTATGTACCAAACGCACCAGTGCGTTTAAGGCTATATATCGGATCAGGCTCTAAACGTCTTTTCAGGAGTTGTCTTGAAATGTAAAAATTTTCATTCTAAGAAACGGAAGAAGCTAGAAAGACGATTTATGAACCAAACGCATCAGGAGATACTCTAGTGTGTTTTATGTTTATATACCGGATCAGGCTCTAAACGTATTTTCAGGAGTTGTCTTGAAATGTAAAAATTTTCATTCTAAGGAACGGTAGAAGCTAGAAAGACGATTTATGCACCAAACGCATCAGGAGATATATTGAGTTTTATGTTTATATACCGGATCAGGCTCTAAACGCCTTTTCAGGAGTTGTCTTGAAATGTAAAAATTTTCATTCTAAGAAACGGTAGAAGCTAGAAAGTCGATTCAAGTACCAAACGCATCAGGAGGTGCTACCAGTGCGTTTTAGGCTATATATCGGATCAGGCTCTAAACGTCTTTTCAGGAGTTGTCTTGAAATGTTAAAATTTTCATTCTTAGAAACGGTAGAAGCTAGAAAGACTATTTATGTACCAAACGCATCAGGAGATACTACCAGTGCGTTTTATGCTTATATATAGGATCAGGCTCTAAACGTCTTTTCAGGAGTTGTCTTGAAATGTAAAAATTTTCATTCTAAGAAACGGTAGAAGCTAGAAAGTCGATTCGGGTACCAAACGCATCAGGGGGTGCTAACAGTGCGTTTTAAACCTATATGCCGAATCTGGCTCCAAACATCTTTTCAGGAGTTGTAATGAAATGAAAAAATTTTCATTCTAAGTAACGGCAGAAGCTAGAAAGACGATTTATGTACCAAACGCACCAATGCGTTTTAGGCTGTATATCGGATCAGGCTCTAAACGTCTTTTCAGGAATTGTCTTGAAATGTAAAAATTTTCATTCTAAGAAACGGTAGAAGCTAGAAAGACGATTTATGTACCAAACGCATCAGGAGATACTACCAGTGCGTTTTATGCTTATATATCGAATCAGGCTATAAACGTCTTTTCAGGAGTTGTCTTGAAATGTAAAAATTTTCATTCTAAGGAACGGTAGAAGCTAGAAAGACGATTTATGTACCAAACGCATCAGGAGATACTCTTGTGTGTTTTATGTTTATATACCGGATCAGGCTCTAAACGTCTTTTCAGGAGTTGTCTTGAAATGTAAAAATTTTCATTCTAAGGAACGGTAGAAGCTAGAAAGACGATTTATGTACCAAACGCATCAGGAGATACTCTTGTGTGTTTTATGTTTATATACCGGATCAGGCTCTAACGTCTTTTCAGGAGTTGTCTTGAAATGTAAAAATTTTCATTCTAAGAAACGGTAGAAGCTAGAAAGACGATTTATGAACCAAACGCATCAGGAGATACTCTAGTGGGTTTCATGTTTATATACCGGATCAGGCTCTAAACGTCTTTTCAGGTGTTGTCTTGAAATGTAAAAATTTTCATTCTAAGGAACGGTAGAAACTAGAAAGACGATTTATGTACCAAACGCATCAGGAGATATATTGAGTTTTATGTTTATATACCGGATCAGGCTCTAAACGTCTTTTCAGGAGTTGTCTTGAAATGTAAAAATTTTCATTCTAAGAAACGGTAGAAGCTAGAAAGTCGATTCAAGTACCAAACGAATCAGGGGGTGCTCCCAGTGCGTTTTAAACCTATATGCCGAATCTGGCTCCAAACATCTTTTCAGGAGTTGTAATGAAAAGTAAAAATTTTCATTCTAAGTAACGGCAGAAGCTAGAAAGACGATTTATGTACCAAACGCATCAGGAGATACTACCAGTGCGTTTTATGCTTATATAACGGATGAGGCTTTAAACGTCTTTTCAGGTGTTGTCTTGAATTGTAAAAATTTTCATTCTAAGAAACGGAAGAAGCTAGAAAGTCGATTCAAGTACCAAACGAATCAGGGGGTGCTACCAGTGCGTTTTAAACCTATATGCCGAATCTGGCTCCAAACATCTTTTCAGGAGTTGTAATGAAAAGTAAAAATTTTCATTCTAAGTAACGGCAGAAGCTAGAAAGACGATTTATGTACCAAACGCACCAGTGCGTTTAAGGCTATATATCGGATCAGGCTCTAAACGTCTTTTCAGGAGTTGTCTTGAAATGTAAAAATTTTCATTCAAGAAACGGAAGAAGCTAGAAAGACGATTTATGAACCAAACGCATCAGGAGATACTCTAGTGTGTTTTATGTTTATATACCGGATCAGGCTCTAAACGTATTTTCAGGAGTTGTCTTGAAATGTAAAAATTTTCATTCTAAGGAACGGTAGAAGCTAGAAAGACGATTTATGCACCAAACGCATCAGGAGATATTTTGAGTTTTATGTTTATATACCGAATCAGGCTCTAAACGTCTTTTCAGGAGTTGTCTTGAAATGTAAAAATTTTCATTCTAAGAAACAGTAGAAGCTAGAAAGACGATTTATGTACCAAACGCATCAGGAGATACTACCAGTTCGTTTTATGCTTATATATCGAATCAGGCTCTAAACGTCTTTTCAGGAGTTGTCTTGAAATGTAAAAATTTTCATTCTAAGGAACGGTAGAAGCTAGAAAGACGTTTTATGAACCAAACGCATCAGGAGATACTACCAGTGCGTTTTATGCTTATATATCGGATCACACTCTAAACGTCTTTTCAGGAGTTGTCTTGAAATGTAAAAATTTTCATTCTTAAAAACGGTAGAAGCTAGAAAGACGATTTATGTACCAAACACATCAGGAGGTGCTACCAGTGCGTTTTAAACCTATATGCCGAATCTGGCTCCAATCATCTTTTCAGGAGTTGTAATGAAATGTAAAAATTTTCATTCTAAGTAACGGCAGAAGCTAGAAAGACGATTTATGTACCAAACGCACCAGTGCGTTTTAGGCTATATATCGGATCAGGCTCTAAACGTCTTTTCAGGAGTTGTCTTGAAATGTAAAAATTTTCATTCTAAGAAACGGTAGAAGCTAGAAAGACGATTTATGTACCAAACGCATCAGGAGATACTCTAGTGTGTTTTATGTTTATATATCGGATCAGGTTCTAAACGTCTTTTCAGGAGTTGCCTTGAAATGTAAAAATTTTCATTCTAAGAAACGGTAGAAGCTAGAAAGACGATTTATGTACCAAACGCATCAGGAGATACTACCAGTGCGTTTTATGCTTATATCCCGGGATCAGGCTCTAAACGTCTTTTCAGGAGTTGTAATGAAAAGTAAAAATTTTCATTCTAAGTAACGGCAGAAGCTAGAAAGACGATTTATGTACCAAACGCACCAGTGCGTTTAAGGCTATATATCGGATCAGGCTCTAAACGTCTTTTCAGGAGTTGTCTTGAAATGTAAAAATTTTCATTCTAAGAAACGGTAGAAGCTAGAAAGTCGATTCAAGTACCAAACGAATCAGGGGGTGCTACCAGTGCGTTTTAAACCTATATGCCGAATCTGGCTCCAAACATCTTTTCAGGAGTTGTAATGAAAAGTAAAAATTTTCATTCTAAGTAACGGCAGAAGCTAGAAAGACGATTTATGTACCAAACGCACCAGTGCGTTTAAGGCTATATATGGGATCAGGCTCTAAACGTCTTTTCAGGAGTTGTCTTGAAATGTAAAAATTTTCATTCTAAGAAACGGAAGAAGCTAGAAAGACGATTTATGAACCAAACGCATCAGGAGATACTCTAGTGTGTTTTATGTTTATATACCGGATCAGGCTCTAAACGTATTTTCAGGAGTTGTCTTGAAATGTAAAAATTTTCATTCTAAGGAACGGTAGAAGCTAGAAAGACGATTTATGCACCAAACGCATCAGGAGATATATTGAGTTTTATGTTTATATACCGGATCAGGCTCTAAACGCCTTTTCAGGAGTTGTCTTGAAATGTAAAAATTTTCATTCTAAGAAACGGTAGAAGCTAGAAAGTCGATTCAAGTACCAAACGCATCAGGAGGTGCTACCAGTGCGTTTTAGGCCTATATATCGGATCAGGCTCTAAACGTCTTTTCAGGTGTTGTCTTAAAATGTAAAAATTTTCATTCTAAGAAACGGTAGAAGCTAGAAAGACGATTTATGTACCAAACGCATCAGGAGATACTACCAGTGCGTTTTATGCTTATATATCGAATCAGGCTCTAAACGTCTTTTCAGGAGTTGTCTTGAAATGTAAAAATTTTCATTCTAAGAAACAGTAGAAGCTAGAAAGACGATTTATGAACCAAACGCATCAGGAGATACTACCAGTGCGTTTTATGCTTATATATCGGATCACACTCTAAACGTCTTTTCAGGAGTTGTCTTGAAATGTAAAAATTTTCATTCTTAGAAACGGTAGAAGCTAGAAAGACGATTTATGTACCAAACACATCAGGAGGTGCTACCAGTGCGTTTTAAACCTATATGCCGAATCTGGCTCCAATCATCTTTTCAGGAGTTGTAATGAAATGTAAAAATTTTCATTCTAAGTAACGGCAGAAGCTAGAAAGACGATTTATGTACCAAACGCCCCAGTGCGTTTTAGGCTATATATCGGATCAGGCTCTAAACGTCTTTTCAGGAGTTGTCTTGAAATGTAAAAATTTTCATTCTAAGAAACGGTAGAAGCTAGAAAGACGATTTATGTACCAAACGCATCAGGAGATACTCTAGTGTTTTTTTATGTTTATATATCGGATCAGGTTCTAAACGTCTTTTCAGGAGTTGCCTTGAAATGTAAAAATTTTCATTCTAAGAAACGGTAGAAGCTAGAAAGACGATTTATGTACCAAACGCATCAGGAGATACTACCAGTGCGTTTTATGCTTATATACCGGATCAGGCTCTAAACGTCTTTTCAGGAGTTGTCTTGAAATGTAAAAATTTTCATTCTAAGAAACGGTAGAAGCTAAAAAGGGACTATTTATGTACCAAACGCATCAGGAGATACTACCATTGCGTTTTATGCTTATATATAGGATCAGGCTCTAAACGTCTTTTCAGGAGTTGTCTTGAAATGTAAAAATTTTCATTCTAAGAAAGGGTTTAGAAGCTAGAAAGACGATTTATGTACCAAACGCATCAGGAGATACTACCAGTGCGTTTTATGCTTATATATCGGATCACACTCTAAACGTCTTTTCAGGAGTTGTCTTGAAATGTAAAAATTTTCATTCTTAGAAACGGTAGAAGCTAGAAAGACGATTTATGTACCAAACGCATCAGGAGGTGCTACCAGTGCGTTTTAAACCTATATGCCGAATCTGGCTCCAATCATATTTTCAGGAGTTGTAATGAAATGTAAAAATTTTCTTTCTAAGTAACGGCAGAAGCTAGAAAGACGATTTATGTACCAAACGCACCAGTGCGTTTTAGGCTATATATCGGATCAGGCTCTAAACGTTTTTTCAGGAGTTGTCTTGAAATGTAAAAATTTTCATTCTAAGAAACGGTAGAAGCTAGAAAGTCGATTCGGGTACCAAACGCATCAGGGGGTGCTACCAGTGCGTTTTAAACCTATATGCCGAATCTGGCTCCAAACATCTTTTCAGGAGTTGTAATAAAATGTAAAAATTTTCATTCTAAGTAACGGCAGAAGGTAGAAAGACGATTTATGTACCAAACGCACCAGTGCGTTTTAGGCTATATATCGGATCAGGCTCTAAACGTCTTTTCAGGAGTTGTCTTGAAATATAAAAATTTTCATTCTAAGAAACGGTAGAAGCTAAAAAGACTATTTATGTACCAAACGCATTAGGAGATACTACCAGTGCGTTTTATGGTTATATATCGGATCAGGCTCTAAACATCTTTTCAGGAGCTGTCTTGAAATGTAAAAATTTTCATTTATATACCGGTTTCAGGCTCCAAACGTCTTTTCAGGACTTGTCTTGAAATGAAAAAATTTTTTCTTTTGGGAAAAACACTTATCTAAGGAACGGTAGAAACTAGAAAGACGATTCATGTACCAAACGCATCAGGAGAGATACTCCAGTGTGTCTTATGTTTATATACCGGATCAGTCTCTAACGTATTTTCAGGAGTTGTATTGAAATGAAAAAATATTCATTCTTAGAAACGGTAGAAGCTAGAAAGGCGATTTATGTACCAAACGCATCAGGAGATACTACCAGTGCGTTTTATGCTTATATATCGAATCAGGCTCTAAACGTCTTTTCAGGAGTTGTATTGAAATGTAAAAATTTTCATTCTAAGAAACGGTAGAAGCTAGAAAGACGATTTATGTACCAAACGCATCAGGAAAATACTACCAGTGCGTTTTATGCTTATATATCGAATCAGGCTATAAACGTCTTTTCAGGAGTTGTCTTGAAATGTAAAAATTTTCATTCTAAGGAACGGTAGAAGCTAGAAAGACGATTTATGAACCAAACGCATCAGGAGATACTCTAGTGTGTTTTATGTTTATATACCGGATCAGGCTGTAAACGTATTTTCAGGAGTTGTCTTGAAATGTAAAAATTTTCATTCTAAGAAACGGTAGAAGCTAGAAAGACGATTTATGTACCAAACCCATCAGGAGATACTACCAGTGCGTTTTATGCTTATATATCGGATCACGCTCTAAACGTCTTTTCAGGAGTTGTCTTGAAATGTAAAAATTTTCATTCTTAGAAACGGTAGAAGCTAAAAAGGGACGATTTATGTACCAAACGCATCAGGAGGTGCTACCGGGTGCGTTTTAGGCCTATATGCCGAATCAGGCTCCAAACATCTTTTTAGGAGTTGTATTGAAACGTAAAAATTTTCATTCTAAGAAACGGTAGAAGCTAGAAAGACTATTTATGTACCAAACGCATCAGAAAATACTACCAGTGCGTTTTATGCTTATATATGATTTATGAACCAAACGCATCAGGAGATACTCTAATGTGTTTTATGTTTACATACCGGATCAGGCTCTAAACGTATTTTCAGGAGTTGTCTTGAAATGTAAAAATTTTCATTCTAAGAAACGGTAGAAGCTAGAAAGACGATTTATGTACCAAACGCATCAGGAGATACTACCAGTGCGTTTTATGCTTATATATCGGATCACGCTCTAAACGTCTTTTCAGTTGTCTTGAAATGTAAAAATTTTTATTCTTAGAAACGGTAGAAGCTAGAAAGACGATTTATGTACCAAACGCATCAGGAGATATATTGAGTTTTTATGTTTATATACCGGATCAGGCTCTAAACGCCTTTTCAGGAGTTGTCTTGAAATGTAAAAATTTTCATTCTAAGAAACGGTAGAAGCTAGAAAGACGATTTATGTACCAAACGCATCAGGAGATACTACCAGTGCGTTTTATGCTTATATATCGGATCACGCTCTAAACGTCTTTTCAGGAGCTGTCCTTGAAATGTAAAAATTTTCATTCTAAGAAACGGTAGAAGCTAGAAAGACTATTTATGTACCAAACGCATCAGGAGATACTCTAGTGTGTTTTATGTTTTATATATCGGATCAGGCTCTAAACAACTTTTCAGGAGTTGTCTTGAAATGTAAAAATTTTCATTCTAAGAAACGGTAGAAGCTAGAAAGACTATTTATGTACCAAACGCATTAGGAGATACTACCAGTGCCTTTTATGCTTATATATCGGATCAGGCTCTAAACGTCTTTTCAGGAGTCTTGAAATGTAAAAATTTTCATTCTAAGGAACGGTAGAAGCTAGAAAGACGATTTATGTACCAAACGCATCAGGAGATACTCTAGTGTGTTTTATGTTTATATATCGGATCAGGCTCTAAACGTCTTTTCAGGAGTTGTCTTGAAATGTAAAAATTTTCATTCTAAGAAACGGTAGAAGCTAGAAAGACGATTTATGTACCAAACGCATCAGGAGATACTACCAGTGCGTTTTATTCTTATATAGCGGATCAGGCTCTAAACGTCTTTTCAGGAGTTGTCTTGAAATGTAAAAAATTTTCATTCTTAGGAACGGTAGAAGCTAGAAAGACGATTTATGTACCAAAACGCATCAGGAGATATATTGAGTTTTATGTTTATATACCCGGATCAGGCTCTAAACGCCTTTTCAGGAGTTGTCTTGAAATGTAAAAATTTTTCATTCTAAGAAACGGTAAAAGCTAGAAAGACGATTTATGTACCAAACGCATCAGGAGATACTACCAGTGCGTTTTAATGCTTATATATCGGATGAGGCTCTAAACGTCTTTTCAGGAGTTGTCTTGAAATGTAAAAAATTTTCATTGTAAGAAACGGTAGAAGCTAGAAAGACGAATTTATGTACCAAACGCATCAGGAGATACTCTAGTGGGTTTTACGTTTTATATACCGGATCAGGCTCTAAACGTCTTTTCAGTTGTCTTGAAATGTAAAAATTTTCATTCTAAGAAACGGTAGAAGCTAGAAAGTCGATTCGGGTACCAAACGAATCAGGAGGTGCTACCAGTGCGTTTTATGCTTATATATCGGATCACGCTCTAAACGTCTTTTCAGGAGTTGTCTTGAAATGTAAAAATTTTCATTCTTAGAAACGGTAGAAGCTAGAAAGACGATTTATGTACCAAACGCATCAGGAGATATACAACCAGTGCGTTTTATGCTTATATATCGGATCAGGCTCTAAACGTCTTTTCAGGAGCTGTTTTGAAATGTAAAAAATTTTCATTTATCATCAGGCTCTAAAACGTCTTTTCAGGAGTTGTCTTGAAATGTAAAAATTTTCATTCTAAGAAACGGTAGAAGCTTGAAAGACGATTTATGTACCAAAACGCATCAGGAGATATATAGAGTTTTATGTTTATATACCGGATCAGGCTCTAAACGCCTTTTCAGGAGTTGTCTTGAAATGTAAAAATTTTCATTCTAAGGAACGGTAGAAGCTAGAAAGACGATTTATGTACCAAAACGCATCAGGAGATACTCTAGTGTGTTTTATGTTTATATATCGAATCAGGCTCTAAACGTCTTTTCAGGAGTTGTCTTGAAATGTAAAAATTTTCATTCTAAGAAACGGTAGAAGCTAGAAAGACGATTTATGTACCAAACGCATCAGGAGATACTACCAGTGCGTTTTATGCTTATATATCGAATCAGGCTATAAACGTCTTTTCAGGAGTTGTCTTGAAATGTAAAAATTTTCATTCTAAGGAACGGTAAAAGCTAGAAAGACGATTTATGTACCAAACGCATCAGGAGATACTCTAGTGTGTTTTATGTTTATATACCGGATCAGGGTCTAAACGACTTTTTCAGTTGCCTTGAAATTTAAAAATTTTCATTCTAAGAAACGGTAGAAGCTAGAAAGACGATTTATGAACCAAACGCATCAGGAGATACTCTAGTGGGGTTTTTATGTTTATATACCGGATCAGGCTCTATACGTCTTTTCAGGAGTTGTCTTGAAATGTAAAAATTTTCATTCTAAGAAACGGTAGAAGCTAGAAAGTCGATTCGGGTACCAAACGAATCAGGAGGTGCTACCAGTGCGTTTTATGCTTATATATCGAATCAGGCTATAAACGTCTTTTCAGGAGTTGTCTTGAAATGTAAAAATTTTCATTCTTAGAAAACGGTAGAAGCTAGAAAGACGATTTATGTACCAAACGCATCAGGAGGTGCTACCAGTGCGTTTTATGCTTATATATCGGATCACGCTCTAAACGTCCTTTTCAGGAGTTGTCTTGAAATGTAAAAATTTTCATTCTAAGGAACGGTAGAAGCTAGAAAGACGATTTATGAACCAAACGCATCAGGAGATACTCTAATGTGTTTTATGTTTAACATACCGGATCAGGCTCTAAACGTATTTTCAGGAGTTGTCTTGAAAATGTAAAAATTTTCATTCTAAGAAACGGTAGAAGCTAGAAAGACGATTTATGTACCAAACGCATCAGGAGATACTACCAGTGCGTTTTATGCTTATATATCGGATCACGCTCTAAACGTCCTTTTCAGTTGTCTTGAAATGTAAAAATTTTTATTCTTAGAAACGGTAGAAGCTAGAAAGACGATTTATGTACCAAACGCATCAGGGAGATATATTGAGTTTTATGTTTATATAACCGGATCAGGCTCTAAACGCCTTTTCAGGAGTTGTCTTGAAATGTAAAAATTTTCATTCTAAGAAACGGTAGAAGCTAGAAAGACGATTTATGTACCAAACGCATCAGGAGATACTACCAGTGCGTTTTTATGCTTATATATCGGATCACGCTCTAAACGTCTTTTCAGGAGCTGTCTTGAAATGTAAAAATTTTCATTCTAAGAAACGGTAGAAGCTAGAAAGACTATTTATGTACCAAACGCATCAGGAGATACTCTAGTGTGTTTTATGTTTATATATCGGATCAGGCTCTAAACAACTTTTCAGGAGTTGTCTTGAAATGTAAAAATTTTCATTCTAAGAAACGGTAGAAGCTAGAAAGACTATTTATGTACCAAACGCATTAGGAGATACTACCAGTGCCTTTTATGCTTATATATCGGATCAGGCTCTAAACGTCTTTTCAGGAGTCTTGAAATGTAAAAATTTTCATTCTAAGGAACGGTAGAAGCTAGAAAGACGATTTATGTACCAAACGCATCAGGAGATACTCTAGTGTGTTTTATGTTTATATATCGGATCAGGCTCTAAACGTCTTTTCAGGAGTTGTCTTGAAATGTAAAAATTTTCATTCTAAGAAACGGTAGAAGCTAGAAAGACGATTTATGTACCAAACGCATCAGGAGATACTACCAGTGCGTTTTATTCTTATATAGCGGATCAGGCTCTAAACGTCTTTTCAGGAGTTGTCTTGAAATGTAAAAATTTTCATTCTTAGGAACGGTAGAAGCTAGAAAGACGATTTATGTACCAAACGCATCAGGAGATATATTGAGTTTTATGTTTATATACCGGATCAGGCTCTAAACGCCTTTTCAGGAGTTGTCTTGAAATGTAAAAATTTTCATTCTAAGAAACGGTAAAAGCTAGAAAGACGATTTATGTACCAAACGCATCAGGAGATACTACCAGTGCGTTTTATGCTTTATATATCGGATGAGGCTCTAAACGTCTTTTCAGGAGTTGTCCTTGAAATGTAAAAATTTTCATTGTAAGAAACGGTAGAAGCTAGAAAGACGATTTATGTACCAAACGCATCAGGAGATACTCTAGTGGGTTTTACGTTTATATACCGGATCAGGCTCTAAACGTCTTTTCAGTTGTCTTGAAATGTAAAAATTTTCATTCTAAGAAACGGTAGAAGCTAGAAAGTCGATTCGGGTACCAAACGAATCAGGGAGGTGCTACCAGTGCGTTTTATGCTTATATATCGGATCACGCTCTAAACGTCTTTTCAGGAGTTGTCTTGAAATGTAAAAATTTTCATTCTTAGAAACGGTAGAAGCTAGAAAGACGATTTATGTACCAAACGCATCAGGAGATACTACCAGTGCGTTTTATGCTTATATATCGGATCAGGCTCTAAACGTCTTTTCAGGAGCTGTTTTGAAATGTAAAAATTTTCATTTATCATCAGGCTCTAAAACGTCTTTTCAGGAGTTGTCTTGAAATGTAAAAATTTTCATTCTAAGAAACGGTAGAAGCTTGAAAGACGATTTATGTACCAAACGCATCAGGAGATACTACCAGTGCGTTTTATGCTTATATATCGAATCAGGCTATAAACGTCTTTTCAGGAGTTGTCTTGAAATGTAAAAATTTTCATTCTAAGGAACGGTAGAAGCTAGAAAGACGATTTATGTACCAAACGCATCAGGAGATACTCTAGTGTGTTTTATGTTTATATATCGAATCAGGCTCTAAACGTCTTTTCAGGAGTTGTCTTGAAATGTAAAAATTTTCATTCTAAGAAACGGTAGAAGCTAGAAAGACGATTTATGTACCAAACGCATCAGGAGATACTACCAGTGCGTTTTATGCTTATATATCGAATCAGGCTATAAACGTCTTTTCAGGAGTTGTCTTGAAATGTAAAAATTTTCATTCTAAGGAACGGTAAAAGCTAGAAAGACGATTTATGTACCAAACGCATCAGGAGATACTCTAGTGTGTTTTATGTTTATATACCGGATCAGGGTCCTAAACGACTTTTCAGTTGTCTTGAAATTTAAAAATTTTCATTCTAAGAAACGGTAGAAGCTAGAAAGACGATTTATGAACCAAACGCATCAGGAGATACTCTAGTGGGTTTTATGTTTATATACCGGATCAGGCTCTAAACGTCTTTTCAGTTGTCTTGAAATGTAAAAATTTTTCATTCTAAGAAACGGTAGAAGCTAGAAAGTCGATTCGGGTACCAAACGAATCAGGAGGTGCTACCAGTGCGTTTTATGCTTATATATCGAATCAGGCTATAAACGTCTTTTCAGGAGTTGTCTTGAAATGTAAAAATTTTCATTCTTAGAAACGGTAGAAGTATAAATACGATTTATGTGCCAAACGCATCAGGAGATACTACCAGTGCGTTTTATGCTTATATATCGAATCAGGCTATAAACGTCTTTTCAGGGAGTTGTCTTGAAATGTAAAATTTTTCATTCTAAGGAACGGTAGAAGCTAGAAAGACGATTTATGTACCAAACGCATCAGGAGATACTCTCGTGTGTTTTATGTTTATATACCGGATCAGGCTCTAAAAGTCTTTTCAGGAGTTGTCTTGAAATTTAAAAATTTTCATTCTAAGAAACGGTGGAAGCTAGAAAGACGATTTATGAACCAAACGCATCAGGAGATACTCTAGTGTGTTTTTATATTTATATATCGGATCAGGCTCTAAACGTCTTTTCAGGAGTTGTCTTGAAATGTAAAAATTTTCATTCTAAGAAACGGTAGAAGCTAGAAAGTCGATTAGGGTACCAAACGCATCAGGAGGTGCTACTAGTGCGTTTTAAACCTATATGCCGAATCACGCTCTAAACGTCTTTTCAGGAGTTGTCTTGAATTGTAAAAATTTTCATTCTAAGAAACGGAAGAAGCTAGAAAGTCGATTCAAGTACCAAACGCATCAGGAGATACTCTAGTGTGTTTTATGTTTATATACCGGATCAGGGTCTAAACGACTTTTCAGTTGTCTTGAAATTTAAAAATTTTCATTCTAAGAAACGGTAGAAGCCTAGAAAGACGATTTATGAACCAAACGCATCAGGAGATACTCTAGTGGGTTTTATGTTTTATATACCGGATCAGGCTCTAAACGTCTTTTCAGTTGTCTTGAAATGTAAAAATTTTCATTCTAAGAAACGGTAGAAGCTAGAAAGACTATTTATGTACCAAACGCATTAGGAGATACTACCAGTGCCTTTTATGCTTATATATCGGATCACGCTCTAAACGTCTTTTCAGGAGTTGTCTTGAAATTTGTCTTGAAATGTAAAAATTGTCATTCTTAGAAACGGTAGAAGCTAGATAGACGATTTATGTACCAAACGCATCAGGAGATACTCTAGTGTGTTTTATGTTTATATACCGGATCAGGCTTCCAAACATCTTTTCAGGAGTTGTAATGAAATGTAAAAATTTTCATTCCTAGAAACGGTAGAAGCTATAAATACGATTTATGTACCAAACGCATCAGGAGATACTACCCAGTGCGTTTTATGCTTATATATCGAATCAGGCTATAACGTCTTTTCAGGAGTTGTCTTGAAATGTAAAAATTTTCATTCTTAGAAACGGTAGAAGCTAGAAAGTCGATTAGGGTACCAAACGCATCAGGAGGTGCTACTAGTGCGTTTTAAACCTATATGCCGAATCACGCTCTAAACGTCTTTTCAGGAGTTGTCTTGAATTGTAAAAATTTTCATTCTAAGAAACGGAAGAAGCTAGAAAGTCGATTCAAGTACCAAACGCATCAGGAGATACTCTAGTGTGTTTTATGTTTATATACCGGATCAGGGTCTAAACGACTTTTCAGTTGTCTTGAAATTTAAAAATTTTCATTCTAAGAAACGGTAGAAGCTAGAAAGACGATTTATGAACCAAACGCATCAGGAGATACTCTAGTGGGTTTTATGCTTATATATCGAATCAGGCTATAAACGTCTTTTCAGGAGTTGTCTTGAAATGTAAAATTTTTCATTCTAAGGAACGGTAGAAGCTAGAAAGACGATTTATGTACCAAACGCATCAGGAGATACTCTCGTGTGTTTTATGTTTATATACCGGATCAGGCTCTAAACGTCCTTTTCAGGAGTTGTCTTGAAATTTAAAAATTTTCATTCTAAGAAACGGTAGAAGCTAGAAAGACGATTTATGAACCAAACGCATCAGGAGATACTCTAGTGGGTTTTATGTTTATATAGGGATCAGGCTTAAACGTCTTTTCAGTTGTCTTGAAATGAAAAAATTTTCATTCTAAGAAACGGTAGAAGCTAGAAAGCGATTGGGGGTACCAAACGCATCAGGGGGTCTCTGGGGTTTTTAAAATATATCCGAATCAGCTCTAAACGTCTTTTCAGGAGTTGTCTTGAATTTAAAAATTTTCATTCTAAGAAACGGGAAGCTAGAAAGCGATTAAGACCAAACGCATCGGAGATACTCTAGTGTGTTTTATGTTTATATACCGGATCGGGGTCTAAACGCTTTTCAGTTGTTTTGAAATTTAAAAATTTTCATTCTAAGAAACGGTAGAAGCTAGAAAGCTTTTTAGTCCCAAAACGCTTTAGGAGTTCCCAGTCCCTTTTACCTATATCCGAATAACGCTCTAAACGTCTTTTCAGGAGTTGTCTTGAATTGTAAAAATTTTCATTCTAAGAAACGGTAGAAGTTTGAAAGACGATTTATGTACCAAACGCATCAGGAGATACTCTAGTGTGTTTTATGTTTATATACGGATCAGGCTCAAACTCTTTTCAGGAGTTGTTTGAAATGTAAAAATTTTCATTCAAAGAAACGGTAGAAGCTAAAAACGATTTATGTACCAAACGCATCAGGAGATACTACCAGTGCGTTTTATGCTTATATATGGGATCAGCTTAAACGTCTTTTCAGGAGTTGTCTTGAAATGTAAAAATTTTCATTCTTAGAAACGGTAGAAGTTATAAATACGATTTATGTGCCAAACGCATCAGGAGATACTACCAGTGCGTTTTATGCTTATATATCGAATCAGGCTATAAACGTCTTTTCAGGAGTTGTCTTGAAATGTAAAATTTTTCATTCTAAGGAACGGTAGAAGCTAGAAAGACGATTTATGTACCAAACGCATCAGGAGATACTCTCGTGTGTTTTATGTTTATATACCGGATCAGGCTCTAAACGTCTTTTCAGGAGTTGTCTTGAAATTTAAAAATTTTCATTCTAAGAAACGGTGGAAGCTAGAAAGACGATTTATGAACCAAACGCATCAGGAGATACTCTAGTGTGTTTTATGTTTATATATCGGATCAGGCTCAAAAACGTCTTTTCAGGAGTTGTCTTGAAATGTAAAAATTTTCATTCTAAGAAACGGTAGAAGCTAGAAAGTCGATTAGGGTACCAAACGCATCAGGAGGTGCTACTAGTGCGTTTTAAACCTATATCCCGAATAACGCTCTAAACGTTTTTTCAGGAGTTGTCTTGAATTGTAAAAATTTTCATTCTAAGAAACGGAGAAGTTTGAAAGCGTTTTAGTACCAAACGCATCAGGAGATACTCTAGTGTGTTTTATGTTTATATA
>CM055656.1:16641376-16746918 GCA_029378335.1 Agrilus mali
GCTCTAAACGTCTTTCGGGAGTTGTCTTGAAATGTAAAATGTATGCATATATGCCTAATCAGGCTCCAAACGTCTTTTCAGGACTTGTCTTGAAATGTAAAAATTTTCATTTGGAGACACTTATCTAAGGAACGGTAGAAGCTAGAGAGACGCTTCATGTACCAAACGCATCAGGAGAGATACTCCAGTGTGTTTTATGTTTATATACCGGATCAGGCTCTAAACGTATTTTCAGGAGTTGTCTTGAAATGTAAAAATTTTCATTCTAAGAAACGGTAGAAGCTAGAAAGTCGATTCGGGTACCAAACGCATCAGGGGGTGCTACCAGTGCGTTTTAAACCTATATGCCGAATCTGGCTCCAAACATCTTTTCAGGAGTTGTAATGAAATGTAAAAATTTTCATTCTAAGTAACGGCAGAAGCTAGAAAGACGATTTATGTACCAAACGCACCAGTGCGTTTAAGGCTATATATCGGATCAGGCTCTAAACATCTTTTCAGGAGTTGTCTTGAAATGTAAAAATTTTCATTCTAAGAAACGGTAGAAGCTAAAAAGACTATTTATGTACCAAACGCATTAGGAGATACTACCAGTGCGTTTTATGGTTATATATCGGATCAGGCTCTAAACGTCTTTTCAGGAGCTGTCTTGAAATGTAAAAATTTTCATTTATATACCGGATCAGGCTCTAAACGTCTTTTCAGGAGTTGTCTTGAAATGTAAAAATTTTCATTCTAAGTAACGGCAGAAGCTAGAAAGACGATTTATGTACCAAACGCACCAGTGCGTTTTAGGCTATATATCGGATCAGGCTCTAAACGTCTTTTCAGGAGTTGTCTTGAAATGTAAAAATTTTCATTCTAAGAAACGGTAGAAGCTAAAAAGACTATTTATGTACCAAACGCATTAGGAGATACTACCAGTGCGTTTTATGGTTATATATCGGATCAGGCTCTAAACGTCTTTTCAGGAGCTGTCTTGAAATGTAAAAATTTTCATTTATATACCGGATCAGGCTCTAAACGTCTTTTCAGGAGTTGTCTTGAAATGTAAAAATTTTCATTCTAAGTAACGGCAGAAGCTAGAAAGACGATTTATGTACCAAACGCACCAGTGCGTTTTAGGCTTTATATAGGATCAGGCTCTAAACGTCTTTTCAGGAGTTGTCTTAAATGTAAAAATTTTCATTTGGAGACACTTATCTAAGGAACGGTAGATGCTAGAAAGACGATTCATGTACCATACGCATCAGGAGAGATACTCCAGTGTGTCTTATGTTTATATACCGGATCAGGCTCTAACGTCTTTTCAGGACTTGTCTTGAAATGCAAAAATTTTCATTTGGAGACACTTATCTAAGGAACGGTAGAAGCTAGAAAGACGATTCATACACCATACGCATCAGGAGAGATACTCCAGTGTGTCTTATGTTTATATACCGGAACAGGCTCTAACGTCTTTTCAGGAGTTGTCTTGAAATGTAAAATGTATGCATATATGCCTAATCAGGCTCCAAACGTCTTTTCAGGACTTGTCTTGAAATGTAAAAATTTTCATTTGGAGACACTTATCTAAGGAACGGTAGAAGCTAGAGATACGCTTCATGTACCAAACGCATCAGGAGAGATACTCCAGTGTGTTTTATGTTTATATACCGGGTCAGGCTCTAAACGTCTTTCAGGAGTTGTCTTGAAATGTAAAATGTATGCATATATGCCTAATCAGGCTCCAAACGTCTTTTTAGGACTTGTCTTGAAATGTAAAAATTTTCATTTGGAGACACTTATCTAAGGAACGGTAGATGCTAGAAAGACGATTCATGTACCATACGCATCAGGAGAGATACTCCAGTGTGTCTTATGTTTATATACCGGATCAGGCTCTAACGTCTTTTCAGGACTTGTCTTGAAATGCAAAAATTTTCATTTGGAGACACTTATCTAAGGAACGGTAGAAGCTAGAGAGACGCGTCATGTACCAAACGCATCAGGAGAGATACTCCAGTGTGTTTTATGTTTATATACCGGGTCAGGCTCTAAACGTCTTTCAGGAGTTGTCTTGAAATGTGAATGTATGCATATATGCCTAATCAGGCTCCAAACGTCTTTTCAGGACTTGTCTTGAAATGTAAAAATTTTCATTTGGAGACACTTATCTAAGGAACGGTAGAAGCTAGAGAGACGCTTCATGTACCAAACGCATCAGGAGAGATACTCCAGTGTGTTTTATGTTTATATACCGGGTCAGGCTCTAAACGTCTTTCAGGAGTTGTCTTGAAATGTAAAATGTATGCATATATGCCTAATCAGGCTCCAAACGTCTTTTCAGGACTTGTCTTGAAATGTAAAAATTTTCATTTGGAGACACTTATCTAAGGAACGGTAGAAGCTAGAGAGACGCTTCATGTACCAAACGCATCAGGAGAGATACACCAGTGTGTTTTATGTTTATATACCGGGTCAGGCTCTAAACGTCTTTCAGGAGTTGTCTTGAAATGAAAAAATGTATGCATATATGCCTAATCAGGCTCCAAACGTCTTTTCAGGACTTGTCTTGAAATGTAAAAATTTTCATTTGGAAACACTTATCTAAGGAACGGTAGAAACTAGAAAGACGATTCATGTACCAAACGCATCAGGAGAGATACTCCAGTGTGTCTTATGTTTATATACCGGATCAGGCTCTAACGCCATTTCAGGAGTTGTCTTGAAGTGTAAAATGTATGCATATATGCCTAATCAGGCTCCAAACGTCTTTTCAGGACTTCTGTTGAAATGCAAAAATTTTCATTTGGAGACACTTATCTAAGGAACGGTAGAAGCTAGAAAGACGATTCCTGTACCAAACGCATCAGGAGAGATACTCCAGTGTGTTTTATGTTTATATACCGGGTCAGGCTCTAAACGTCTTTCAGGAGTTGTCTTGAAATGTAAAATGTATGCATATATGCCTAATCAGGCTCCAAACGTCTTTTCAGGACTTGTCTTGAAATGTAAAAATTTTCATTTGGAGACACTTATCTAAGGAACGGTAGAAGCTAGAGAGACGCTTCATGTACCAAACGCATCAGGAGAGATACTCCAGTGTGTTTTATGTTTATATACCGGGTCAGGCTCTAAACGTCTTTCGGGAGTTGTCTTGAAATGTAAAATGTATGCATATATGCCTAATCAGGCTCCAAACGTCTTTTCAGGACTTGTGTTGAAATGTAAAAATTTTCATTTGGAGACACTTATCTAAGGAACGGTAGAAGCTAGAAAGACGAATAATGTACCAAACGCATCAGGAGAGATACTCCAGTGTGTTTTATGTTTATATACCGGATCAGGCTCTAAACGTTTTTCAGGAGTTGTCTTGAAATGTAAAATGTATGCATATATGCCTAATCAGGCTCCAAACGTCTTTTCAGGACTTGTCTTGAAATGTAAAAATTTTCATTTGGAAACACTTATCTAAGGAACGGTAGAAACTAGAAAGACGATTCATGTACCAAACGCATCGGGAGAGATACTCCAGTGTGTTTTATGTTTATATACCGGGTCAGGCTCTAAACGTCTTTCAGGAGTTGTCTTGAAATGTAAAATGTATGCATATATGCCTAATCAGGCTCCAAACGTCTTTTTAGGACTTGTCTTGAAATGTAAAAATTTTCATTTGGAGACACTTATCTAAGGAACGGTAGATGCTAGAAAGACGATTCATGTACCATACGCATCAGGAGAGATACTCCAGTGTGTCTTATGTTTATATACCGGATCAGGCTCTAACGTCTTTTCAGGACTTGTCTTGAAATGCAAAAATTTTCATTTGGAGACACTTATCTAAGGAACGGTAGAAGCTAGAAAGACGATTCATACACCATACGCATCAGGAGAGATACTCCAGTGTGTCTTATGTTTATATACCGGAACAGGCTCTAACGTCTTTTCAGGAGGGGGTCTTGAAATGTAAAATGTATGCATATATGCCTAATCAGGCTCCAAACGTATTTTCAGGACTTGTCTTGAAATGTAAAAATTTTCATTTGGAAACACTTATCCAAGGAACGGTAGAAGCTAGAAAGACGATTCATGTACCAAACGCATCAGGAGAGATACTCCAGTGTGTTTTATGTTTATATACCGGATCAGGCTCTAACGTCTTTTCAGGACTTGTCTTGAAATGCAAAAATTTTCATTTGGAGACACTTATCTAAGGAACGGTAGAAGCTAGAGAGACGCTTCATGTACCAAACGCATCAGGAGAGATACTCCAGTGTGTTTTATGTTTATATACCGGGTCAGGCTCTAAACGTCTTTCAGGAGTTGTCTTGAAATGTAAAATGTATGCATATATGCCTAATCAGGCTCCAAACGTCTTTTCAGGACTTGTGTTGAAATGTAAAAATTTTCATTTGGAGACACTTATCTAAGGAACGGTAGAAGCTAGAGAGACGCTTCATGTACCAAACGCATCAGGAGAGATACTCCAGTGTGTTTTATGTTTATATACCGGATCAGGCTCTAAACGTCTTTCAGGAGTTGTCTTGAAATGTAAAATGTATGCTTATATGCCTAATCAGGCTCCAAACGTCTTTTCAGGACTTGTCTTGAAATGTAAAAATTTTCATTTGGAGACACTTATCTAAGGAACGGTAGAAGCTAGAGAGACGCTTCATGTACCAAACGCATCAGGAGAGATACACCAGTGTGTTTTATGTTTATATACCGGGTCAGGCTCTAAACGTCTTTCAGGAGTTGTCTTGAAATGTAAAATGTATGCATATATGCCTAATCAGGCTCCAAACGTCTTTTCAGGACTTGTCTTGAAATGTAAAAATTTTCATTTGGAAACACTTATCTAAGGAACGGTAGAAACTAGAAAGACGATTCATGTACCAAACGCATCAGGAGAGATACTCCAGTGTGTCTTATGTTTATATACCGGATCAGGCTCTAACGCCATTTCAGGAGTTGTCTTGAAGTGAAAAAATGTATGCATATATGCCTAATCAGGCTCCAAACGTCTTTTCAGGACTTCTGTTGAAATGAAAAAATTTTTTCATTTGGAGACACTTATCTAAGGAACGGTAGAAGCTAGAAAGACGATTCCTGTACCAAACGCATCATGTGAGATACTCAAATGTGTTTTATGTTTATATACCGGGTCAGGCTCTAAACGTCTTTCAGGAGTTGTCTTGAAATGTAAAATGTATGCATATATGCCTAATCAGGCTCCAAACGTCTTTTTAGGACTTGCCTTGGAATGTAAAACTTTTCATTTGGAGACACTTATCTAAGGAACGGTAGAAGCTAGAAAGACGATTCATCTACCATACGCATCAGGAGAGATACTCCAGTGTGTCTTATGCTTATATACCGGGTCAGGCTCTAAACGTCTTTCAGGAGTTGTCTTGAAATGTAAAATGTATGCATATATGCCTAATCAGGCTCCAAACGTCTTTTCAGGACTCGTCTTGAAATGTAAAAATTTTCATTTGAAAACACTTATCTAAGGAACGGTAGAAACTAGAAAGACGATTCATGTACCAAACGCATCAGGAGAGATACTCCTGTGTGTTTTATGTTTATATACCGGATCAGGCTCTAACGTCTTTTCAGGACTTGTCTTGAAATGCAAAAATTTTCATTTGGAGACACTTATCTAAGGAACGGTAGAAGCTAGAAAGACGATTCATGTACCAAACGCATCATGAGAGACACTCCAGTGTGTTTTATGTTTATATACCGGATCAGGCTCTAAACGTCTTTCAGGAGTTGTCTTGAAATGTAAAATGTATGCATATATGCCTAATCAGGCTCCAAACGTCTTTTCAGGACTTGTCTTGAAATGTAAAAATTTTCATTTGGAGACACTTATCTAAGGAACGGTAGAAGCTAGAGAGACGCTTCATGTACCAAACGCATCAGGAGAGATACTCCAGTGTGTTTTATGTTAATATACCGGGTCTGGCTCTAAACGTCTTTCAGGAGTTGTCTTGAAATGTAAAATGTATGCATATATGCCTAATCAGGCTCCAAACGTCTTTTCAGGACTTGTCCTGAAATGTAAAAATTTTCATTTGGAAACACTTATCTAAGGAACGGTAGAAACTAGAAAGACGATTCATGTACCAAACGCATCAGGAGAGATACTCCAGTGTGTCTTATGTTTATATACCGGATCAGGCTCTAACGCCATTTCAGGAGTTGTCTTGAAATGTAAAATGTATGCATATATGGCTAATCAGGCTCCAAACGTCTTTTCAGGACTTCTTTTTGAAATGCAAAAATTTTCATTTGGAGACACTTATCTAAGGAACGGTAGAAGCTAGAAAGACGATTCCTGTACCAAACGCATCATGTGAGATACTCAAGTGTGTTTTATGTTTATATACCGGGTCAGGCTCTAAACGTCTTTCAGTTGTCTTGAAATGTAAAATGTATGCATATATGCCTAATCAGGCTCCAAACGTCTTTTTAGGACTTGTCTTGAAATGTAAAAATTTTCATTTGGAGACACTTATCTAAGGAACGGTAGAAGCTAGAAAGACGATTCATGTACCATACGCATCAGGAGAGATACTCCAGTGTGTCTTATGTTTATATACCGGGTCAGGCTCTAAACGTCTTTCAGGAGTTGTCTTGAAATGTAAAATGTATGCATATATGCCTAATCATTCTCCAAACGTCTTTTCAGAACTTGTCTTGAAATGCAAAAATTTTCATTTGGAAACACTTATCTAAGGAACGGTAGAAACTAGAAAGACGATTCATGTACCAAACGCATCAGGAGAGATACTCCAGTGTGTCTTATGTTTATATACCGGATCAGGCTCTAACGCCATTTCAGGAGTTGTCTTGAAATGTAAAATGTATGCATATATGCCTAATCAGGCTCCAAACGTCTTTTCAGGACTTCTGTTGAAATGCAAAAATTTTCATTTGGAGACACTTATCTAAGGAACGGTAGAAGCTAGAAAGACGATTCCTGTACCAAACGCATCATGTGAGATACTCAAGTGTGTTTTATGTTTATATACCGGGTCAGGCTCTAAACGTCTTTCAGGAGTTGTCTTGAAATGTAAAATGTATGCATATATGCCTAATCAGGCTCCAAACGTCTTTTTAGGACTTGTCTTGAAATGAAAAAAATTTTCATTTGGAGACACTTATCTAAGGAACGGTAGAAGCTAGAAAGACGATTCATGTACCATACGCATCATGAGAGATACTCCAGTGTGTCTTATGTTTATATACCGGGTCAGGCTCTAAACGTCTTTCAGGAGTTGTCTTGAAATGTAAAATGTATGCATATATGCCTAATCAGGCTCCAAACGTCTTTTCAGGACTTGTCTTGAAATGTAAAAATTTTCATTTGAAAACACTTATCTAAGGAACGGTAGAAACTAGAAAGACGATTCATGTACCAAACGCATCAGGAGAGATACTCCTGTGTGTTTTATGTTTATATACCGGATCAGGCTCTAACGTCTTTTCAGGACTTGTCTTGAAATGCAAAAATTTTCATTTGGAGACACTTATCTAAGGAACGGTAGAAGCTAGAAAGACGATTCATGTACCATACGCATCAGGAGAGATACTCCAGTGTGTCTTATGTTTATATACCGGGTCAGGCTCTAAACGTCTTTCAGGAGTTGTCTTGAAATGTAAAATGTATGCATATATGCCTAATCATTCTCCAAACGTCTTTTCAGAACTTGTCTTGAAATGCAAAAATTTTCATTTGGAAACACTTATCTAAGGAACGGTAGAAACTAGAAAGACGATTCATGTACCAAACGCATCAGGAGAGATACTCCAGTGTGTCTTATGTTTATATACCGGATCGGGGCTCTAACGCCATTTCAGGAGTTGTCTTGAAATGTAAAATGTATGCATATATGCCTAATCAGGCTCCAAACGTCTTCTCAGGACTTCTGTTGAAATGCAAAAATTTTCATTTGGAGACACTTATCTAAGGAACGGTAGAAGCTAGAAAGACGATTCCTGTACCAAACGCATCATGTGAGATACTCAAGTGTGTTTTATGTTTATATACCGGGTCAGGCTCTAAACGTCTTTCAGGAGTTGTCTTGAAATGTAAAATGTATGCATATATGCCTAATCAGGCTCCAAACGTCTTTTTAGGACTTGTCTTGAAATGTAAAAATTTTCATTTGGAGACACTTATCTAAGGAACGGTAGAAGCTAGAAAGACGATTCATGTACCATACGCATCATGAGAGATACTCCAGTGTGTCTTATGTTTATATACCGGGTCAGGCTCTAAACGTCTTTCAGGAGTTGTCTTGAAATGTAAAATGTATGCATATATGCCTTATCAGGCTCCAAACGTCTTTTCAGGACTTGTCTTGAAATGCAAAAATTTTCATTTGGAGACACTTATCTAAGGAACGGTAGAAGCTAGAAAGACGATTCATGTACCAAACGCATCATGAGAGACACTCCAGTGTGTTTTATGTTTATATACCGGATCAGGCTCTAAACGTCTTTCAGGAGTTGTCTTGAAATGTAAAATGTATGCATATATGCCTAATCAGGCTCCAAACGTCTTTTTAGGACTTGTCTTGAAATGTAAAAATTTTCATTTGGAGACACTTATCTAAGGAACGGTAGAAGCTAGAGAGACGCTTCATGTACCAAACGCATCAGGAGAGATACTCCAGTGTGTTTTATGTTTATATACCGAGTCAGGCTCTAAACGTCTTTCAGGAGTTGTCTTGAAATGTAAAATGTATGCATATATGCCTAATCAGGCTCCAAACGTCTTTTTAGGACTTGTCTTGAAATGTAAAAATTTTCATTTGGAGACACTTATCTAAGGAACGGTAGAAGCTAGAGAGACGCTTCATGTACCAAACGCATCAGGAGAGATACTCCAGTGTGTTTTATGTTTATATACCGGGTCAGGCTCTAAACGTCTTTCAGGAGTTGTCTTGAAATGTAAAATGTATGCATATATGCCTAATCAGGCTCCAAACGTCTTTTTAGGACTTGTCTTGAAATGTAAAAATTTTCATTTGGAGACACTTATCTAAGGAACGGTAGAAGCTAGAAAGACGATTCATGTACCAAACGCATCATGAGAGACACTCCAGTGTGTTTTATGTTTATATACCGGATCAGGCTCTAAACGTCTTTCAGGAGTTGTCTTGAAATGTAAAATGTATGCATATATGCCTAATCAGGCTCCAAACGTCTTTTTAGGACTTGTCTTGAAATGTAAAAATTTTCATTTGGAGACACTTATCTAAGGAACGGTAGAAGCTAGAAAGACGATTCATGTACCATACGCATCAGGAGAGATACTCCAGTGTGTCTTATGTTTATATACCGGGTCGGGCCCTCTAAACGTCTTTCAGGAGTTGTCTTGAAATGTAAAATGTATGCATATATGCCTAATCAGGCTCCAAACGTCTTTTTAGGACTTGTCTTGAAATGTAAAAATTTTCATTTGGAGACACTTATCTAAGGAACGGTAGAAGCTAGAGAGACGCTTCATGTACCAAACGCATCAGGAGAGATACTCCAGTGTGTTTTATGTTTATATACCGGGTCAGGCTCTAAACGTCTTTCAGGAGTTGTCTTGAAATGTAAAATGTATGCATATATGCCTAATCAGGCTCCAAACGTCTTTTTAGGACTTGTCTTGAAATGTAAAAATTTTCATTTGGAGACACTTATCTAAGGAACGGTAGAAGCTAGAAAGACGATTCATGTACCAAACGCATCATGAGAGACACTCCAGTGTGTTTTATGTTTATATACCGGATCAGGCTCTAAACGTCTTTCAGGAGTTGTCTTGAAATGTAAAATGTATGCATATATGCCTAATCAGGCTCCAAACGTTTTTTTTAGGACTTGTCTTGAAATGTAAAAATTTTCATTTGGAGACACTTATCTAAGGAACGGTAGAAGCTAGAAAGACGATTCATGTACCATACGCATCAGGAGAGATACTCCAGTGTGTCTTATGTTTATATACCGGGTCAGGCTCTAAACGTCTTTCAGGAGTTGTCTTGAAATGTAAAATGTATGCATATATGCCTAATCATTCTCCAAACGTCTTTTCAGAACTTGTCTTGAAATGCAAAAATTTTCATTTGGAAACACTTATCTAAGGAACGGTAGAAACTAGAAAGACGATTCATGTACCAAACGCATCAGGAGAGATACTCCAGTGTGTCTTATGTTTATATACCGGATCAGGCTCTAACGCCATTTCAGGAGTTGTCTTGAAATGTAAAATGTATGCATATATGCCTAATCAGGCTCCAAACGTCTTTTTAGGACTTGTCTTGAAATGTAAAAATTTTCATTTGGAGACACTTATCTAAGGAACGGTAGAAGCTAGAGAGACGCTTCATGTACCAAACGCATCAGGAGAGATACTCCAGTGTGTTTTATGTTTATATACCGGGTCAGGCTCTAAACGTCTTTCAGGAGTTGTCTTGAAATGTAAAATGTATGCATATATGCCTAATCAGGCTCCAAACGTCTTTTTAGGACTTGTCTTGAAATGTAAAAATTTTCATTTGGAGACACTTATCTAAGGAACGGTAGAAGCTAGAAAGACGATTCATGTACCAAACGCATCATGAGAGACACTCCAGTGTGTTTTATGTTTATATACCGGATCAGGCTCTAAACGTCTTTCAGGAGTTGTCTTGAAATGTAAAATGTATGCATATATGCCTAATCAGGCTCCAAACGTCTTTTCAGGACTTGTCTTGAAATGTAAAAATTTTCATTTGGAGACACTTATCTAAGGAACGGTAGAAGCTAGAGAGACGCTTCATGTACCAAACGCATCAGGAGAGATACTCCAGTGTGTTTTATGTTTATATACCGGGTCTGGCTCTAAACGTCTTTAAGGAGTTGTCTTGAAATGTAAAATGTATGCATATATGCCTAATCAGGCTCCAAACGTCTTTTCAGGACTTGTCCTGAAATGTAAAAATTTTCATTTGGAAACACTTATCTAAGGAACGGTAGAAACTAGAAGGACGATTCATGTACCAAACGCATCAGGAGAGATACTCCAGTGTGTCTTATGTTTATATACCGGATCAGGCTCTAACGCCATTTCAGGAGTTGTCTTGAAATGTAAAATGTATGCATATATGGCTAATCAGGCTCCAAACGCCCTTTTTAGGACTTGTCTTGAAATGTAAAAATTTTCATTTGGAGACACTTATCTAAGGAACGGTAGAAGCTAGAAAGACGATTCATGTACCATACGCATCAGGAGAGATACTCCAGTGTGTCTTATGTTTATATACCGGGTCAGGCTCTAAACGTCTTTCAGGAGTTGTCTTGAAATGTAAAATGTATGCATATATGCCTAATCATTCTCCAAACGTCTTTTCAGAACTTGTCTTGAAATGCAAAAATTTTCATTTGGAAACACTTATCTAAGGAGCGGTAGAAACTAGAAAGACGATTCATGTACCAAACGCATCAGGAGAGATACTCCAGTGTGTCTTATGTTTATATACCGGATCAGGCTCTAACGCCATTTCAGGAGTTGTCTTGAAATGTAAAATGTATGCGTATATGCCTAATCAGGCTCCAAACGTCTTTTCAGGACTTCTGTTGAAATGCAAAAATTTTCATTTGGAGACACTTATCTAAGGAACGGTAGAAGCTAGAAAGACGCTTCATGTACCAAACGCATCATGAGAGACACTCCAGTGTGTTTTATGTTTATATACCGGGTCAGGCTCTAAACGTCTTTCAGGAGTTGTCTTGAAATGTAAAATGTATGCATATATGCCTAATCAGGCTCCAAACGTCTTTTTAGGACTTGTCTTGAAATGTAAAAATTTTCATTTGGAGACACTTATCTAAGGAACGGTAGAAGCTAGAAAGACGATTCATGTACCAAACGCATCAGGAGAGATACTCCAGTGTGTTTTATGTTTATATACCGGATCAGGCTCTAAACGTCTTTCAGGAGTTGTCTTGAAATGTAAAATGTATGCATATATGCCTAATCAGGCTCCAAACGTCTTTTTAGGACTTGTCTTGAAATGTAAAAATTTTCATTTGGAGACACTTATCTAAGGAACGGTAGAAGCTAGAGAGACGCTTCATGTACCAAACGCATCAGGAGAGATACTCCAGTGTGTTTTATGTTTATATACCGGATCAGGCTCTAAACGTCTTTCAGGAGTTGTCTTGAAATGTAAAATGTATGCATATAGTGCCTAATCAGGCTCCAAACGTCTTTTTAGGTCTTGTCTTGAAATGTCAAAAATTTTCATTTGGAGACACTTATCTAAGGAACGGTAGAAGCTAGAAAGACGATTCATGTACCAAACGCACAGGAGAGATACTCCAGTGTGTTTTATGTTTATATACCGGATCAGGCTCTAAACGTCTTTTCAGGAGTTGTCTTGAAATGTAAAATTTCATTAGAAATCGGTCAAAGCTTTTTAGACTTTTTAATGTAAAAATCATTTGGAGACACTTATCTAAGGAACGGTAGAAGCTAGAAAGACGATTCATGTACCAAACGCATCAGGAGAGATACTCCAGTGTGTTTTATGTTTATATACCGGATCAGGCTCTAAACGTCTTTCAGGAGTTGTCTTGAAATGTAAAATAGTATAAACATATATGCCTAATCAGGCTCCAAACGTCTTTTCAGGACTTGTCTTGAAATGTAAAAATTTTCATTTGGAGACACTTATCTAAGGAACGGTAGAAGCTAGAGAGACGCTTCATGTACCAAACGCATCAGGAGAGATACTCCAGTGTGTTTTATGTTTATATACCGGATCAGGCTCTAAACGTATTTTCAGGAGTTGTCTTGAAATGTAAAAATTTTCATTCTAAGAAACGGTAGAAGCTAGAAAGTCGATTCGGGTACCAAACGCATCAGGGGGTGCTACCAGTGCGTTTTAAACCTATATGCCGAATCTGGCTCCAAACATCTTTTCAGGAGTTGTAATGAAATGTAAAAATTTTCATTCTAAGTAACGGCAGAAGCTAGAAAGACGATTTATGTACCAAACGCACCAGTGCGTTTAAGGCTATATATCGGATCAGGCTCTAAACGTCTTTTCAGGAGTTGTCTTGAAATGTAAAAATTTTCATTCTAAGAAACGGTAGAAGCTAAAAAGACTATTTATGTACCAAACGCATTAGGAGATACTACCAGTGCGTTTTATGGTTATATATCGGATCAGGCTCTAAACGTCTTTTCAGGAGCTGTCTTGAAATGTAAAAATTTTCATTTATATACCGGATCAGGCTCTAAACGTCTTTTCAGGAGTTGTCTTGAAATGTAAAAATTTTCATTCTAAGTAACGGCAGAAGCTAGAAAGACGATTTATGTACCAAACGCACCAGTGCGTTTTAGGCTTTATATCGGATCAGGCTCTAAACGTCTTTTCAGGAGTTGTCTTGAAATGTAAAAATTTTCATTCTAAGAAACGGTAGAAGCTAAAAAGGCTATTTATGTACCAAACGCATTAGGAGATACTACCAGTGCGTTTTATGGTTATATATCGGATCAGGCTCTAAACGTATTTTCAGGAGTTGTCTTGAAATGTAAAAATTTTCATTCTAAGAAACGGTAGAAGCTAGAAAGTCGATTCGGGTACCAAACGCATCAGGGGGTGCTACCAGTGCGTTTTAAACCTATATGCCGAATCTGGCTCCAAACATCTTTTCAGGAGTTGTAATGAAATGTAAAAATTTTCATTCTAAGTAACGGCAGAAGCTAGAAAGACGATTTATGTACCAAACGCACCAGTGCGTTTTAGGCTATATATCGGATCAGGCTCTAAACATCTTTTCAGGAGTTGTCTTGAAATGTAAAAATTTTCATTCTAAGAAACGGTAGAAGCTAAAAAGACTATTTATGTACCAAACGCATTAGGAGATACTACCAGTGCGTTTTATGGTTATATATCGGATCAGGCTCTAAACGTCTTTTCAGGAGCTGTCTTGAAATGTAAAAATTTTCATTTATATACCGGATCAGGCTCTAAACGTCTTTTCAGGAGTTGTCTTGAAATGTAAAAATTTTCATTCTAAGTAACGGCAGAAGCTAGAAAGACGATTTATGTACCAAACGCACCAGTGCGTTTTAGGCTATATATCGGATCAGGCTCTAAACGTCTTTTCAGGAGTTGTCTTGAAATGTAAAAATTTTCATTCTAAGAAACGGTAGAAGCTAAAAAGGCTATTTATATACCAAACGCATTAGGAGATACTACCAGTGCGTTTTATGGTTATATATCGGATCAGGCTCTAAACGTCTTTTCAGGAGCTGTCTTGAAATGTAAAAATTTTCATTTATATACCGGATCAGGCTCTAAACGTCTTTTCAGGAGTTGTCTTGAAATGTAAAAATTTTCATTCTAAGTAACGGCAGAAGCTAGAAAGACGATTTATGTACCAAACGCACCAGTGCGTTTTAGGCTATATATCGGATCAGGCTCTAAACGTCTTTTCAGGAGTTGTCTTGAAATGTAAAAATTTTCATTCTAAGAAACGGTAGAAGCTAAAAAGACTATTTATGTACCAAACGCATTAGGAGATACTACCAGTGCGTTTTATGGTTATATATCGGATCAGGCTCTAAACGTCTATTCAGGAGCTGTCTTGAAATGTAAAAATTTTCATTTATATACCGGATCAGGCTCTAAACGTCTTTTCAGGAGTTGTCTTGAAATGTAAAAATTTTCATTCTAAGTAACGGCAGAAGCTAGAAAGACGATTTATGTACCAAACGCACCAGTGCGTTTTAGGCTATATATCGGATCAGGCTCTAAACGTCTTTTCAGGAGTTGTCTTGAAATGTAAAAATTTTCATTCTAAGAAACGGTAGAAGCTAAAAAGACTATTTATGTACCAAACGCATTAGGAGATACTACCAGTGCGTTTTATGGTTATATATCGGATCAGGCTCTAAACGTCTTTTCAGGAGCTGTCTTGAAATGTAAAAATTTTCATTTATATACCGGATCAGGCTCTAAACGTCTTTTCAGGAGTTGTCTTGAAATGTAAAAATTTTTATTCTAAGTAACGGCAGAAGCTAGAAAGACGATTTATGTACCAAACGCACCAGTGCGTTTTAGGCTATATATCGGATCAGGCTCTAAACGTCTTTTCAGGAGTTGTCTTGAAATGTAAAAATTTTCATTCTAAGTAACGGCAGAAGCTAGAAAGACGATTTATGTACCAAACGCACCAGTGCGTTTTAGGCTATATATCGGATCAGGCTCTAAACGTCTTTTCAGGTGTCTTAAAATGTAAAAATTTTCATTCTAAGAAACGGTAGAAGCTAGAAAGACGATTTATGTACCAAACGCATCAGGAGATACTCTAGTGTGTTTCATGTTTATATATCGGATCAGGTTCTAAACGTCTTTTCAGGAGTTGTCTTGAAATGTATAAATTTTCATTCTAAGAAACGGTAGAAGCTAGAAAGACGATTTATGTACCAAACGCATCAGGAGATACTACCAGTGCGTTTTATGCTTATATATCGGATCACGCTCTAAACGTCTTTTCAGGAGTTGTCTTGAAATGTAAAAATTTTCATTCTTAGAAACGGTAGAAGCTAGAAAGACGATTTATGTACCAAACGCATCAGGAGGTGCTACCAGTGCGTTTTACGCTTATATATCGGATCAGGCTCTAAACGTCTTTTCAGGAGCTGTCTTGAAATGTAAAAATTTTCATTTATATACCGGATCAGGCTCTAAACGTCTTTTCAGGAGTTGTCTTGAAATGTAAAAATTTTCATTCTAAGAAACGGTAGAAGCTAGAAAGTCGATTTGGGTACCAAACGCATCAGGGGGTGCTACCAGTGCGTTTTAAACCTATATGCCGGATCTGGCTCCAAACATCTTTTCAGGAGTTGTAATGAAATGTAAAAATTTTCATTTATATACCGGATCAGGCTCTAAACGTCTTTTCAGGAGTTGTCTTGAAATGTAAAAATTTTCATTCTAAGAAACGGTAGAAGCTAGAAAGACTATTTATGTACCAAACGCTTCAGGAGATACTACCAGTGCGTTTTATGCTTATATATAGGATCAGGCTCTAAACGTCTTTTCAGGAGTTGTCTTGAAATGTAAAAATTTTCATTCTAAGTAACGGCAGAATCTAGAAAGACGATTTATGTACCAAACGCACCAGTGCGTTTTAGGCTTTATATCGGATCAGGCTCTAAACGTCTTTTCAGGAGTTGTCTTGAAATGTAAAAATTTTCATTCTAAGAAACGGTAGAAGCTAAAAAGGCTATTTATGTACCAAACGCATTAGGAGATACTACCAGTGCGTTTTATGGTTATATATCGGATCAGGCTCTAAACGTATTTTCAGGAGTTGTCTTGAAATGTAAAAATTTTCATTCTAAGAAACGGTAGAAGCTAGAAAGTCGATTCGGGTACCAAACGCATCAGGGGGTGCTACCAGTGCGTTTTAAACCTATATGCCGAATCTGGCTCCAAACATCTTTTCAGGAGTTGTAATGAAATGTAAAAATTTTCATTCTAAGTAACGGCAGAAGCTAGATAGACGATTTATGTACCAAACGCACCAGTGCGTTTTAGGCTATATATCGGATCAGGCTCTAAACATCTTTTCAGGAGTTGTCTTGAAATGTAAAAATTTTCATTCTAAGAAACGGTAGAAGCTAAAAAGACTATTTATGTACCAAACGCATTAGGAGATACTACCAGTGCGTTTTATGGTTATATATCGGATCAGGCTCTAAACGTCTTTTCAGGAGCTGTCTTGAAATGTAAAAATTTTCATTTATATACCGGATCAGGCTCTAAACGTCTTTTCAGGAGTTGTCTTGAAATGTAAAAATTTTCATTCTAAGTAACGGCAGAAGCTAGAAAGACGATTTATGTACCAAACGCACCAGTGCGTTTTAGGCTATATATCGGATCAGGCTCTAAACGTCTTTTCAGGAGTTGTCTTGAAATGTAAAAATTTTCATTCTAAGAAACGGTAGAAGCTAAAAAGACTATTTATGTACCAAACGCATTAGGAGATACTACCAGTGCGTTTTATGGTTATATATCGGATCAGGCTCTAAACGTCTTTTCAGGAGCTGTCTTGAAATGTAAAAATTTTCATTTATATACCGGATCAGGCTCTAAACGTCTTTTCAGGAGTTGTCTTGAAATGTAAAAATTTTCATTCTAAGTAACGGCAGAAGCTAGAAAGACGATTTATGTACCAAACGCACCAGTGCGTTTTAGGCTATATATCGGATCAGGCTCTAAACGTCTTTTCAGGAGTTGTCTTGAAATGTAAAAATTTTCATTCTAAGAAACGGTAGAAGCTAAAAAGACTATTTATGTACCAAACGCATTAGGAGATACTACCAGTGCGTTTTATGGTTATATATCGGATCAGGCTCTAAACGTCTTTTCAGGAGCTGTCTTGAAATGTAAAAATTTTCATTTATATACCGGATCAGGCTCTAAACGTCTTTTCAGGAGTTGTCTTGAAATGTAAAAATTTTTATTCTAAGTAACGGCAGAAGCTAGAAAGACGATTTATGTACCAAACGCACCAGTGCGTTTTAGGCTATATATCGGATCAGGCTCTAAACGTCTTTTCAGGAGTTGTCTTGAAATGTAAAAATTTTCATTCTAAGTAACGGCAGAAGCTAGAAAGACGATTTATGTACCAAACGCACCAGTGCGTTTTAGGCTATATATCGGATCAGGCTCTAAACGTCTTTTCAGGTGTCTTAAAATGTAAAAATTTTCATTCTAAGAAACGGTAGAAGCTAGAAAGACGATTTATGTACCAAACGCATCAGTAGATACTCTAGTGTGTTTCATGTTTATATATCGGATCAGGTTCTAAACGTCTTTTCAGGAGTTGTCTTGAAATGTATAAATTTTCATTCTAAGAAACGGTAGAAGCTAGAAAGACGATTTATGTACCAAACGCATCAGGAGATACTACCAGTGCGTTTTATGCTTATATATCGGATCACGCTCTTAACGTCTTTTCAGGAGCTGTCTTGAAATGTAAAAATTTTCATTTATATACCGGATCAGGCTCTAAACGTCCTTTCAGGAGTTGTCTTGAAATGTAAAAATTTTCATTCTAAGAAACGGTAGAAGCTAGAAAGACTATTTATGTACCAAACGCATCAGGAGATACTATCAGTGCGTTTTATGCTTATATATAGGATCAGGCTCTAAACGTCTTTTCAGGAGTTGTCTTGAAATGTAAAAATTTTCATTCTAAGAAACGGTAGAAGCTAGAAAGTCGATTTGGGTACCAAACGCATCAGGGGGTGCTACCAGTGCGTTTTAAACCTATATGCCGGATCTGGCTCCAAACATCTTTTCAGGAGTTGTAATGAAATGTAAAAATTTTCATTCTAAGTAACGGCAGAAGCTAGAAAGACGATGTATGTACCAAACGCACCAGTGCGTTTTAGGCTATATATCGGATCAGGCTCTAAACGTCTTTTCAGGAGTTGTCTTGAAATGTAAAAATTTTCATTCTAAGAAACGGTAGAAGCTAAAAAGACTATTTATGTACCAAACGCATTAGGAGATACTACCAGTGCGTTTTATGGTTATATATCGGATCAGGCTCTAAACGTCTTTTCAGGAGCTGTCTTGAAATGTAAAAATTTTCATTTATATACCGGATCAGGCTCTAAACGTCTTTTCAGGAGTTGTCTTGAAATGTAAAATGTATGCATATATGCCTAATCAGGCTCCAAACGTCTTTTCAGGACTTGTCTTGAAATGTAAAAATTTTCATTTGGAAACACTTATCTAAGGAACGGTAGAAACTAGAAAGACGATTCATGTACCAAACGCATCAGGAGAGATACTCCAGTGTGTTTTATGTTTATATACCGGATCAGGCTCTAAACGCCTTTCAGGAGTTGTCTTGAAATGTAAAATGTATGCATATATGCCTAATCAGGCTCCAAACGTCTTTTCAGGACTTGTCTTGAAATGTAAAAATTTTCATTTGGAAACACTTATCTAAGGAACGGTAGAAACTAGAAAGACGATTCATGTACCAAACGCATCAGGAGAGATACTCCAGTGTGTTTTATGTTTATATACCGGATCAGGCTCTAAACGCCTTTCAGGAGTTGTCTTGAAATGTAAAATGTATGCATATATGCCTAATCAGGCTCCAAACGTCTTTTCAGGACTTGTCTTGAAATGTAAAAATTTTCATTTGGAAACACTTATCTAAGGAACGGTAGAAGCTAGAAAGGCGATTTATGTACCAAACGCATCAGGAGATACTACCAGTGCGTTTTATGCTTATATATCGAATCAGGCTCTAAACGTCTTTTCAGGAGTTGTCTTGAAATGTAAAAATTTTCATTCTAAGAAACGGTAGAAGCTAGAAAGACGATTTATGAACCAAACGCATCAGGAGATACTCTAGTGTGTTTTATGTTTATATACCGGATCAGGCTCTAAACGTATTTTCAGGAGAAGTAATGAAATGTAAAAATTTTCATTCTAAGAAACGGTAGAAGCTAGAAAGACGATTTATGTATCAAACGCATCAGGAGATACTACCAGTGCGTTTTATGCTTATATATCGGATGAGGCTCTAAACGTCTTTTCAGGAGTTGTCTTGAATTGTAAAAATTTTCATTCTAAGAAACGGAAGAAGCTAGAAAGTCGATTCAAGTACCAAACGTATCAGGAGGTGCTACCAGTGCGTTTTAGGCCTATATATCGGATCAGGCTCTAAACGTCTTTTCAGGTGTTGTCTTAAAATGTAAAAATTTTCATTCTAAGAAACGGTAGAAGCTAGAAAGACGATTTATATACCAAACGCATCAGGAGATACTACCAGTGCGTTTTATGCTTATATATCGAATCAGGCTCTAAACGTCTATTCAGGAGTTGTCTTGAAATGTAAAAATTTTCATTCTAGAAACCTTAAAATTAAAAATTTTCATTCTAAGAAACGGTAGAAGCTAGAAAGACGATTTATGACCAAACGCATCAGGAGATACTCTAGGGTTTTATGTTTATATACGGATCAGGCTCTAACGTCTTTTCAGGGTTGTCTTAAATGTAAAAATTTTCATTCAAGGAACGGTAGAAGCTAGAAAGACGATTTATGAACCAAACGCATCAGGAGATACTCTAGTGTGTTTTATGTTTATATATCGGATCAGGCTCTAACGTCTTTTCAGGTGTCTTAAAATGTAAAAATTTTCATTCTAAGAAACGGTAGAAGCTAGAAAGACGATTTATGACCAAACGCATCAGGAGATACTCTAGTGTGTTTATGTTTATATATCGGATCAGGTTCTAAACGTCTTTTCAGGTGTCTTAAATGTAAAATTTTCATTCTAAGAAACGGTAGAAGCTAGAAAGACGATTTATGTACCAAACGCATCAGGAGATACTCCAGTGGTTTTATGTTATATATCGGATCAGTCTAAACGTCTTTTCAGGAGTTGTCTTGAAATGTAAAAATTTTCATTCTTAGAAACGGTAGAAGCTAGAAAGACGATTTATGTACCAAACGCATCAGGAGGTCTACCAGTGCGTTTTATGCTTATATATCGGATCAGGCTCTAAACGTCTTTTCAGGAGTGTCTTGAAATGTAAAAATTTTCATTCTAAGAAACGGTAGAAGCTAGAAAGCGATTGGGTACCAAACGCATCAGGGGGTGCTACCAGTGCGTTTTAAACCTATATCCGATCGGCTCCAAACTCTTTTCAGGAGTTGTATGAAATGTAAAATTTTCATTCTAAGTACGGAGAGGCTAGAACGATTTGTACCAACGCACCAGTGCGTTTTAGCTATATCGGATCGGCTCAAACTCTTTTCAGGAGTTGTTTGAAATGTAAAAATTTTTATTCTAAGAAACGGAGAAGCTAGAGACATTTATGTACCAAACGAAAACCAGTGCCTTTTAGCTATATATCGGATCAGCTCTAAACGTCTTTAAGGAGTTGTCTTGAAATGTAAAAATTTTCATTCTAAGAAACGGTAGAAGCTAAAAAGCATTGGTACCAAACGCATAGGGGGTCTACCAGTGCTTTTAAACTTATATCCGAATCGGCTCCAAAATTCTTTTAGGAGAGTATGAAATGTAAAAATTTTCATTCTAAGAAACGGTAGAAGCTAAAAGCGATTTGTACAAACGCATCAGGGTCTACCAGTGCGTTTTACTTATATCGGATGGCTCAAATCTTTTCAGGAGTGTTTGAATTGTAAAATTTTCATTCTAAGAAACGGAAGAAGCTAGAAAGCGATTAAGTACCAAACGTCAGGAGGTCTACCAGTGCGTTTTAGGCCTATATATCGGATAGGCTCTAAACGTCTTTTCAGGGTTGTCTTAAAATGTAAAAATTTTCATTCTAAGAAACGGAGAAGCTAGAAAGCGATTTAATACCAAACGATCAGGAGTCTACCAGTGCGTTTTAGCTTATATATCGAATCAGGCTCTAAACGTCTTTCAGGGTTGTCTTAAATGTAAAAATTTTCATTCTAGAAACGGTAGAAGCTAGAAAGACGATTTATTACCAAACGCATCAGGAGATACTACCAGTGCGTTTTATGCTTATATATCGAATCAGGCTCTAAACGTCTTTTCAGGAGTTGTCTTGAAATGTAAAAATTTCATTCTAAGGAACGGTAGAAGCTAGGAAAACGATTTATGAACCAAACGCATCAGAAGATACTCTAGTGTGTTTTATGTTTATATACCGGATCAGGCTCTAAACGTCTTTTCAGGAGCTGTCTTGAAATGTAAAAATTTTCATTTATATACCGGATCACGCTCTAAACGTCTTTTCAGGAGTTGTCTTGAAATGTAAAAATTTTCATTCTAAGAAACGGTAGAAGCTAGAAAGACGATTTATGTACCAAACGCATCAGGAGATACTACCAGTGCGTTTTATGCATATATATGGAATCAGGCTATAAACGTCTTTTCAGGAGTTGTCTTGAAATGTAAAGATTTTCATTCTAAGGAACGGTAGAAGCTAGAAGGACGATTTATGTACCAAACGCATCAGGAGATACTCTTGTGTGTTTTATGTTTATATACCGGATCAGGCTCTAAACGTCTTTTCAGGAGTTGTCTTGAAATTTAAAAATTTTCATTCTAAGAAACGGTAGAAGCTAGAAAGACGATTTATGAACCAAACGCATCAGGAGATACTCTAGAGGGTTTTATGTTTATATACCGGATCAGGCTCTAAACGTCTTTTCAGGTGTTGTCTTAAAATGTAAAAATTTTCATTCCAAGAAACGGTAGAAGCTAGAAAGACGATTTATGTACCAAACGCATCAGGAGATACTCTAGTGTGTTTTATGTTTATATATCGGATCAGGCTCTAACGTCTTTTCAGGAGTTGTCTTGAAATGTAAAAATTTTCATTCTAAGGAACGGTAGAAGCTAGAAAGACGATTTATGAACCAAACGCATCAGGAGATACTCTAGTGTGTTTTATGTTTATATATCGGATCAGGCTCTAAACGTCTTTTCAGGTGTCTTAAAATGTAAAAATTTTCATTCTAAGAAACGGTAGAAGCTAGAAAGACGATTTATGTACCAAACGCATCAGGAGATACTCTAGTGTGTTTCATGTTTATATATCGGATCAGGTTCTAAACGTCTTTTCAGGAGTTGTCTTGAAATGTATAAATTTTCATTCTAAGAAACGGTAGAAGCTAGAAAGACGATTTATGTACCAAACGCATCAGGAGATACTACCAGTGCGTTTTATGCTTATATATCGGATCACGCTCTAAACGTCTTTTCAGGAGTTGTCTTGAAATGTAAAAATTTTCATTCTTAGAAACGGTAGAAGCTAGAAAGACGATTTATGTACCAAACGCATCAGGAGGTGCTACCAGTGCGTTTTATGCTTATATATCGGATCAGGCTCTAAACGTCTTTTCAGGAGCTGTCTTGAAATGTAAAAATTTTCATTCTAAGAAACGGTAGAAGCTAGAAAGTCGATTCGGGTACCAAACGCATCAGGGGGTGCTACCAGTGCGTTTTAAACCTATATGCCGAATCTGGCTCCAAACATCTTTTCAAGAGTTGTAATGAAATGTGAAAATTTTCATTCTAAGTTACGGCAGAGGCTAGAGACGATTTATGTACCAAACGCACCAGTGCGTTTTAGGCTATATATCGGATCAGGCTCTAAACGTCTTTTCAGGAGTTGTCTTGAAATGTAAAAATTTTATTCTAAGAAACGGTAGAAGCTAGAAAGACTATTTATGTACCAAACGCATTAGGAGATACTACCAGTGCCTTTTATGCTTATATATCGGATCACGCTCTAAACGTCTTTTAAGGAGTTGTCTTGAAATGTAAAAATTTTCATTCTAAGAAACGGTAGAAGCTAAAAAGTCGATTCGGGTACCAAACGCATCAGGGGGTGCTACCAGTGCGTTTTAAACTTATATGCCGAATCTGGCTCCAAAATTCTTTTCAGGAGAAGTAATGAAATGTAAAAATTTTCATTCTAAGAAACGGTAGAAGCTAGAAAGACGATTTATGTATCAAACGCATCAGGAGATACTACCAGTGCGTTTTATGCTTATATATCGGATGAGGCTCTAAACGTCTTTTCAGGAGTTGTCTTGAATTGTAAAAATTTTCATTCTAAGAAACGGAAGAAGCTAGAAAGTCGATTCAAGTACCAAACGTATCAGGAGGTGCTACCAGTGCGTTTTAGGCCTATATATCGGATCAGGCTCTAAACGTCTTTTCAGGTGTTGTCTTAAAATGTAAAAATTTTCATTCTAAGAAACGGTAGAAGCTAGAAAGACGATTTATATACCAAACGCATCAGGAGATACTACCAGTGCGTTTTATGCTTATATATCGAATCAGGCTCTAAACGTCTATTCAGGAGTTGTCTTGAAATGTAAAAATTTTCATTCTAGAAACGGTAGAAGCTAGAAAGACGATTTATGTACCAAACGCATCAGGAGATACTACCAGTGCGTTTTATGCTTATATATCGAATCAGGCTCTAAACGTCTTTTCAGGAGTTGTCTTGAAATGTAAAAATTTTCATTCTAAGGAACGGTAGAAGCTAGAAAGACGATTTATGAACCAAACGCATCAGGAGATACTCTAGTGTGTTTTATGTTTATATACCGGATCAGGCTCTAAACGTCTTTTCAGGAGCTGTCTTGAAATGTAAAAATTTTCATTTATATACCGGATCACGCTCTAAACGTCTTTTCAGGAGTTGTCTTGAAATGTAAAAATTTTCATTCTAAGAAACGGTAGAAGCTAGAAAGACGATTTATGTACCAAACGCATCAGGAGATACTACCAGTGCGTTTTATGCATATATATGGAATCAGGCTATAAACGTCTTTTCAGGAGTTGTCTTGAAATGTAAAGATTTTCATTCTAAGGAACGGTAGAAGCTAGAAGGACGATTTATGTACCAAACGCATCAGGAGATACTCTTGTGTGTTTTATGTTTATATACCGGATCAGGCTCTAAACGTCTTTTCAGGAGTTGTCTTGAAATTTAAAAATTTTCATTCTAAGAAACGGTAGAAGCTAGAAAGACGATTTATGAACCAAACGCATCAGGAGATACTCTAGAGGGTTTTATGTTTATATACCGGATCAGGCTCTAAACGTCTTTTCAGGTGTTGTCTTAAAATGTAAAAATTTTCATTCCAAGAAACGGTAGAAGCTAGAAAGACGATTTATGTACCAAACGCATCAGGAGATACTCTAGTGTGTTTTATGTTTATATATCGGATCAGGCTCTAACGTCTTTTCAGGAGTTGTCTTGAAATGTAAAAATTTTCATTCTAAGGAACGGTAGAAGCTAGAAAGACGATTTATGAACCAAACGCATCAGGAGATACTCTAGTGTGTTTTATGTTTATATATCGGATCAGGCTCTAAACGTCTTTTCAGGTGTCTTAAAATGTAAAAATTTTCATTCTAAGAAACGGTAGAAGCTAGAAAGACGATTTATGTACCAAACGCATCAGGAGATACTCTAGTGTGTTTCATGTTTATATATCGGATCAGGTTCTAAACGTCTTTTCAGGAGTTGTCTTGAAATGTATAAATTTTCATTCTAAGAAACGGTAGAAGCTAGAAAGACGATTTATGTACCAAACGCATCAGGAGATACTACCAGTGCGTTTTATGCTTATATATCGGATCACGCTCTAAACGTCTTTTCAGGAGTTGTCTTGAAATGTAAAAATTTTCATTCTTAGAAACGGTAGAAGCTAGAAAGACGATTTATGTACCAAACGCATCAGGAGGTGCTACCAGTGCGTTTTATGCTTATACATCGGATCAGGCTCTAAACGTCTTTTCAGGAGCTGTCTTGAAATGTAAAAATTTTCATTCTAAGAAACGGTAGAAGCTAGAAAGTCGATTCGGGTACCAAACGCATCAGGGGGTGCTACCAGTGCGTTTTAAACCTATATGCCGAATCTGGCTCCAAACATCTTTTCAGGAGTTGTAATGAAATGTGAAAATTTTCATTCTAAGTTACGGCAGAGGCTAGAGACGATTTATGTACCAAACGCACCAGTGCGTTTTAGGCTATATATCGGATCAGGCTCTAAACGTCTTTTCAGGAGTTGTCTTGAAATGTAAAAATTTTCATTCTAAGAAACGGTAGAAGCTAGAAAGACTATTTATATACCAAACGCATTAGGAGATACTACCAGTGCCTTTTATGCTTATATATCGGATCACGCTCTAAACGTCTTTTAAGGAGTTGTCTTGAAATGTAAAAATTTTCATTCTAAGAAACGGTAGAAGCTAAAAAGTCGATTCGGGTACCAAACGCATCAGGGGGTGCTACCAGTGCGTTTTAAACTTATATGCCGAATCTGGCTCCAAAATTCTTTTCAGGAGAAGTAATGAAATGTAAAAATTTTCATTCTAAGAAACGGTAGAAGCTAGAAAGACGATTTATGTACCAAACGCATCAGGAGGTGCTACCAGTGCGTTTTAGGCTTATATATCGGATCAGGCTCTAAACGTCTTTTCAGGAGTTGTCTTGAAATGTAAAAATTTTCATTCTAAGAAACGGTAGAAGCTAGAAAGACGATTTATGTACCAAACGCATCAGGAGATACTACCAGTGCGTTTTATGCTTATATATCGAATCAGGCTCTAAACGTCTTTTCAGGAGTTGTCTTGAAATGTAAAAATTTTCATTCTAAGAAACGGTAGAAGCTAGAAAGACGATTTATGTACCAAACGCATCAGGAGGTGCTACCAGTGCGTTTTAGCTATATATCGAATCAGGCTCTAAACGTCTTTTCAGGAGTTGTCTTGAAATGTAAAAATTTTCATTCTAAGAAACGGTAGAAGCTAGAAAGACGATTTATGTACCAAACGCATCAGGAGATACTCAGTGCGTTTTATGCTATATATCGGATCAGGCTCTAAACGTCTTTTCAGGAGTTGTCTTGAAATGTAAAAATTTTCATTCTAAGAAACGGTAGAAGCTAGAAAGACGATTTATGTACCAAACGCATCAGGAGATACTACCAGTGCGTTTTATGCTTATATATCGGATCAGGCTCTAAACGTCTTTTCAGGAGTTGTCTTGAAATGTAAAAATTTTCATTCTAAGAAACGGTAGAAGCTAGAAAGACGATTTATGTACCAAACGCATCAGGAGATACTCCAGTGCGTTTTATGCTTATATACTCGGATCAGGCTCTAAACGTCTTTTCAGGAGTTGTCTTGAAATGTAAAAATTTTCATTCTAAGAAACGGTAGAAGCTAGAAAGACGATTTATGTACCAAACGCATCAGGAGATACTACCAGTGCGTTTTATGCTTATATATCGGATCACGCTCTAAACGTCTTTTCAGGAGTTGTCTTGAAATGTAAAAATTTTCATTCTAAGAAACGGTAGAAGCTAGAAAGACGATTTATGTACCAAACGCATCAGGAGATACTACCAGTGCGTTTTATGCATATATATGGAATCAGGCTATAAACGTCTTTTCAGGAGTTGTCTTGAAATGTAAAAATTTTCATTCTAAGGAACGGTAGAAGCTAGAAGGACGATTTATGTACCAAACGCATCAGGAGATACTCTTGTGTGTTTTATGTTTATATACCGGATCAGGCTCTAAACGTCTTTTCAGGAGTTGTCTTGAAATGTAAAAATTTTCATTCTAAGGAACGGTAGAAGCCAGAAAGACGATTTATGTACCAAACGCATCAGGAGATACTCTTGTGTGTTTTATGTTTATATACCGGATCAGGCTCTAAACGTCTTTTCAGGAGTTGTCTTGAAATTTAAAAATTTTCATTCTAAGAAACGGTAGAAGCTAGAAAGACGATTTATGAACCAAACGCATCAGGAGATACTCTAGAGGGTTTTATGTTTATATACCGGATCAGGCTCTAAACGTCTTTTCAGGTGTTGTCTTAAAATGTAAAAATTTTCATTCTAAGAAACGGTAGAAGCTAGAAAGACGATTTATGTACCAAACGCATCAGGAGATACTCTAGTGTGTTTTATGTTTATATATCGGATCAGGCTCTAACGTCTTTTCAGGAGTTGTATTGAAATGTAAAAATTTTCATTCTAAGGAACGGTAGAAGCTAGAAAGACGATTTATGAACCAAACGCATCAGGAGATACTCTAGTGTGTTTTATGTTTATATATCGGATCAGGCTCTAAACGTCTTTTCAGGTGTCTTAAAATGTAAAAATTTTCATTCTAAGAAACGGTAGAAGCTAGAAAGACGATTTATGTACCAAACGCATCAGGAGATACTCTAGTGTGTTTCATGTTTATATATCGGATCAGGTTCTAAACGTCTTTTCAGGAGTTGTCTTGAAATGTATAAATTTTCATTCTAAGAAACGGTAGAAGCTAGAAGGACGATTTATGTACCAAACGCATCAGGAGATACTACCAGTGCGTTTTATGCTTATATATCGGATCACGCTCTAAACGTCTTTTCAGGAGTTGTCTTGAAATGTAAAAATTTTCATTCTTAGAAACGGTAGAAGCTAGAAAGACGATTTATGTACCAAACGCATCAGGAGGTGCTACCAGTGCGTTTTATGCTTATATATCGGATCAGGCTCTAAACGTCTTTTCAGGAGCTGTCTTGAAATGTAAAAATTTTCATTTATATACCGGATCAGGCTCTAAACGTCTTTTCAGGAGTTGTCTTGAAATGTAAAAATTTTCATTCTAAGAAACGGTAGAAGCTAGAAAGACTATTTATGTAGCAAACGCATCAGGAGATACTACCAGTGCGTTTTATGCTTATATATAGGATCAGGCTCTAAACGTCTTTTCAGGAGTTGTCTTGAAATGTAAAAATTTTCATTCTAAGAAACGGTAGAAGCTAGAAAGTCGATTCGGGTACCAAACGCATCAGGGGGTGCTACCAGTGCGTTTTAAACCTATAAGCCGAATCTGGCTCCAAACATCTTTTCGGGAGTTGTAATGAAATGTAAAAATTTTCATTCTAAGTAACGGCAGAAGCTAGAAAGACGATTTATGTACCAAACGCACCAGTGCGTTTTAGGCTATATATCGGATCAGGCTCTAAACGTCTTTTCAGGAGTTGTCTTGAAATGTAAAAATTTTCATTCTAAGAAACGGTAGAAGCTAAAAAGGCTATTTATGTACCAAACGCATTAGGAGATACTACCAGTGCGTTTTATGGTTATATATCGGATCAGGCTCTAAACGTCTTTTCAGGAGCTGTCTTGAAATGTAAAAATTTTCATTTATATACCGGATCAGGCTCCAAACGTCTTTTCAGGACTTGTCTTGAAATGTGAAAATTTTCATTTGGAAACACTTATCTAAGGAACGGTAGAAACTAGAAAGACGATTCATGTACCAAACGCATCAGGAGAGATACTCCAGTGTGTCTTATGTTTATATACCGGATCAGTCGCTAACGTATTTTCAGGAGTTGTATTGAAATGTAAAAATATTTATTCTTAGAAACGGTAGAAGCTAGAAAGGCGATTTATGTACCAAACGCATCAGGAGATACTACCAGTGCGTTTTATGCTTATATATCGAATCAGGCTCTAAACGTCTTTTCAGGAGTTGTCTTGAAATGTAAAAATTTTCATTCTAAGAAACGGTAGAAGCTAGAAAGACGATTTATGTACCAAACGCATCAGGAAATACTACCAGTGCGTTTTATGCTTATATATCGAATCAGGCTCTAAACGTCTATTCAGGAGTTGTCTTGAAATGTAAAAATTTTCATTCTAGAAACGGTAGAAGCTAGAAAGACGATTTATGTACCAAACGCATCAGGAGATACTACCAGTGCGTTTTATGCTTATATATCGAATCAGGCTCTAAACGTCTTTTCAGGAGTTGTCTTGAAATGTAAAAATTTTCATTCTAAGGAACGGTAGAAGCTAGAAAGACGATTTATGAACCAAACGCATCAGGAGATACTCTAGTGTGTTTTATGTTTATATACCGGATCAGGCTCTAAACGTCTTTTCAGGAGCTGTCTTGAAATGTAAAAATTTTCATTTATATACCGGATCACGCTCTAAACGTCTTTTCAGGAGTTGTCTTGAAATGTAAAAATTTTCATTCTAAGAAACGGTAGAAGCTAGAAAGACGATTTATGTACCAAACGCATCAGGAGATACTCTTGTGTGTTTTATGTTTATATACCGGATCAGGCTCTAAACGTCTTTTCAGGAGTTGTCTTGAAATGTAAAAATTTTCATTCTAAGGAACGGTAGAAGCTAGAAAGACGATTTATGTACCAAACGCATCAGGAGATACTCTTGTGTGTTTTATGTTTATATACCGGATCAGGCTCTAAACGTCTTTTCAGGAGTTGTCTTGAAATTTAAAAATTTTCATTCTAAGAAACGGTAGAAGCTAGAAAGACGATTTATGAACCAAACGCATCAGGAGATACTCTAGAGGGTTTTATGTTTATATACCGGATCAGGCTCTAAACGTCTTTTCAGGTGTTGTCTTAAAATGTAAAAATTTTCATTCTAAGAAACGGTAGAAGCTAGAAAGACGATTTATGTACCAAACGCATCAGGAGATACTCTTGTGTGTTTTATGTTTATATACCGGATCAGGCTCTAAACGTCTTTTCAGGAGTTGTCTTGAAATGTAAAAATTTTCATTCTAAGGAACGGTAGAAGCTAGAAAGACGATTTATGTACCAAACGCATCAGGAGATACTCTTGTGTGTTTTATGTTTATATACCGGATCAGGCTCTAAACGTCTTTTCAGGAGTTGTCTTGAAATTTAAAAATTTTCATTCTAAGAAACGGTAGAAGCTAGAAAGACGATTTATGAACCAAACGCATCAGGAGATACTCTAGAGGGTTTTATGTTTATATACCGGATCAGGCTCTAAACGTCTTTTCAGGTGTTGTCTTAAAATGTAAAAATTTTCATTCTAAGAAACGGTAGAAGCTAGAAAGACGATTTATGTACCAAACGCATCAGGAGATACTCTTGTGTGTTTTATGTTTATATACCGGATCAGGCTCTAAACGTCTTTTCAGGTGTTGTCTTGAAATGTAAAAATTTTCATTTATATACCGGATCAGGCTCCAAACGTCTTTTCAGGACTTGTCTTGAAATGTGAAAATTTTCATTTGGAAACACTTATCTAAGGAACGGTAGAAACTAGAAAGACGATTCATGTACCAAACGCATCAGGAGAGATACTCCAGTGTGTCTTATGTTTATATACCGGATCAGTCGCTAACGTATTTTCAGGAGTTGTATTGAAATGTAAAAATATTATTCTTAGAAACGGTAGAAGCTAGAAAGGCGATTTATGTACCAAACGCATCAGGAGATACTACCAGTGCGTTTTATGCTTATATATCGAATCAGGCTCTAAACGTCTTTTCAGGAGTTGTCTTGAAATGTAAAAATTTTCATTCTAAGAAACGGTAGAAGCTAGAAAGACGATTTATGTACCAAACGCATCAGGAAATACTACCAGTGCGTTTTATGCTTATATATCGAATCAGGCTCTAAACGTCTATTCAGGAGTTGTCTTGAAATGTAAAAATTTTCATTCTAGAAACGGTAGAAGCTAGAAAGACGATTTATGTACCAAACGCATCAGGAGATACTACCAGTGCGTTTTATGCTTATATATCGAATCAGGCTCTAAACGTCTTTTCAGGAGTTGTCTTGAAATGTAAAAATTTTCATTCTAAGGAACGGTAGAAGCTAGAAAGACGATTTATGAACCAAACGCATCAGGAGATACTCTAGTGTGTTTTATGTTTATATACCGGATCAGGCTCTAAACGTCTTTTCAGGAGCTGTCTTGAAATGTAAAAATTTTCATTTGGAAACACTTATCTAAGGAACGGTAGAAACTAGAAAGACGATTCATGTACCAAACGCATCAGGAGAGATACTCCAGTGTGTCTTATGTTTATATACCGGATCAGTCGCTAACGTATTTTCAGGAGTTGTATTGAAATGTAAAAATATTTATTCTTAGAAACGGTAGAAGCTAGAAAGGCGATTTATGTACCAAACGCATCAGGAGATACTACCAGTGCGTTTTATGCTTATATATCGAATCAGGCTCTAAACGTCTTTTCAGGAGTTGTCTTGAAATGTAAAAATTTTCATTCTAGAAACGTAGAAGCTAGAAAGACGATTTATGTACCAAACGCATCAGGAGATACTACAGTGCGTTTTATGCTTATATATCGAATCAGGCTCTAAACGTCTTTTCAGGACTTGTCTTGAAATGTGAAAATTTTCATTTGGAAACACTTATCTAAGGAACGGTAGAAACTAGAAAGACGATTCATGTACCAAACGCATCAGGAGAGATACTCCAGTGTGTCTTATGTTTATATACCGGATCAGTCGCTAACGTATTTTCAGGAGTTGTATTGAAATGTAAAAATATTTATTCTTAGAAACGGTAGAAGCTAGAAAGGCGATTTATGTACCAAACGCATCAGGAGATACTACCAGTGCGTTTTATGCTTATATATCGAATCAGGCTCTAAACGTCTTTTCAGGAGTTGTCTTGAAATGTAAAAATTTTCATTCTAAGGAACGGTAGAAGCTAGAAAGACGATTTATGAACCAAACGCATCAGGAGATACTCTAGTGTGTTTTATGTTTATATACCGGATCAGGCTCTAAACGTCTTTTCAGGAGCTGTCTTGAAATGTAAAAATTTTCATTTATATACCGGATCACGCTCTAAACGTCTTTTCAGGAGTTGTCTTGAAATGTAAAAATTTTCATTCTAAGAAACGGTAGAAGCTAGAAAGACGATTTATGTACCAAACGCATCAGGAGATACTCTTGTGTGTTTTATGTTTATATACCGGATCAGGCTCTAAACGTCTTTTCAGGAGTTGTCTTGAAATGTAAAAATTTTCATTCTAAGGAACGGTAGAAGCTAGAAAGACGATTTATGACCAAACGCATCAGGAGATACTCTTGTTTTTGTTTTATGTTTAATACCGGAAAAAATTTAAAAGGCCTCTAAACGTCTTTTCAGGAGTTGTCTTGAAATTAAAAATTTTCATTCTAAGAAACGGTAGAAGCTAGAAAGACGATTTATGACCAAACGCATCAGGAGATACTCAGGGGTTTTATGTTTATATACGGATCAGGCTTAAACGTCTTTTCAGGGTTGTCTTAAATGTAAAAATTTTCATTCTAAGGAACGGTAGAAGCTAGAAGGACGATTTATGTACCAAACGCATCAGGAGATACTCTTGTGTGTTTTATGTTTATATACCGGATCAGGCTCTAAACGTCTTTTCAGGAGTTGTCTTGAAATGTAAAAATTTTCATTCTAAGGAACGGTAGAAGCCAGAAAGACGATTTATGTACCAAACGCATCAGGAGATACTCTTGTGTGTTTTATGTTTATATACCGGATCAGGCTCTAACGTCTTTTCAGGAGTTGTCTTGAAATTTAAAAATTTTCATTCTAAGAAACGGTAGAAGCTAGAAAGACGATTTATGAACCAAACGCATCAGGAGATACTCTAGAGGGTTTTATGTTTATATACCGGATCAGGCTCTAAACGTCTTTTCAGGTGTTGTCTTAAAATGTAAAAATTTTCATTCTAAGAAACGGTAGAAGCTAGAAAGACGATTTATGTACCAAACGCATCAGGAGATACTCTAGTGTGTTTTATGTTTATATATCGGATCAGGCTCTAACGTCTTTTCAGGAGTTGTATTGAAATGTAAAAATTTTCATTCTAAGGAACGGTAGAAGCTAGAAAGACGATTTATGAACCAAACGCATCAGGAGATACTCTAGTGTGTTTTATGTTTATATATCGGATCAGGCTCTAAACGTCTTTTCAGGTGTCTTAAAATGTAAAAATTTTCATTCTAAGAAACGGTAGAAGCTAGAAAGACGATTTATGTACCAAACGCATCAGGAGATACTCTAGTGTGTTTCATGTTTATATATCGGATCAGGTTCTAAACGTCTTTTCAGGAGTTGTCTTGAAATGTATAAATTTTCATTCTAAGAAACGGTAGAAGCTAGAAGGACGATTTATGTACCAAACGCATCAGGAGATACTACCAGTGCGTTTTATGCTTATATATCGGATCACGCTCTAAACGTCTTTTCAGGAGTTGTCTTGAAATGTAAAAATTTTCATTCTTAGAAACGGTAGAAGCTAGAAAGACGATTTATGTACCAAACGCATCAGGAGGTGCTACCAGTGCGTTTTATGCTTATATATCGGATCAGGCTCTAAACGTCTTTTCAGGAGCTGTCTTGAAATGTAAAAATTTTCATTTATATACCGGATCAGGCTCTAAACGTCTTTTCAGGAGTTGTCTTGAAATGTAAAAATTTTCATTCTAAGAAACGGTAGAAGCTAGAAAGACTATTTATGTAGCAAACGCATCAGGAGATACTACCAGTGCGTTTTATGCTTATATATAGGATCAGGCTCTAAACGTCTTTTCAGGAGTTGTCTTGAAATGTAAAAATTTTCATTCTAAGAAACGGTAGAAGCTAGAAAGTCGATTCGGGTACCAAACGCATCAGGGGGTGCTACCAGTGCGTTTTAAACCTATAAGCCGAATCTGGCTCCAAACATCTTTTCGGGAGTTGTAATGAAATGTAAAAATTTTCATTCTAAGTAACGGCAGAAGCTAGAAAGACGATTTATGTACCAAACGCACCAGTGCGTTTTAGGCTATATATCGGATCAGGCTCTAAACGTCTTTTCAGGAGTTGTCTTGAAATGTAAAAATTTTCATTCTAAGAAACGGTAGAAGCTAAAAAGGCTATTTATGTACCAAACGCATTAGGAGATACTACCAGTGCGTTTTATGGTTATATATCGGATCAGGCTCTAAACGTCTTTTCAGGAGCTGTCTTGAAATGTAAAAATTTTCATTTATATACCGGATCAGGCTCCAAACGTCTTTTCAGGACTTGTCTTGAAATGTGAAAATTTTCATTTGGAAACACTTATCTAAGGAACGGTAGAAACTAGAAAGACGATTCATGTACCAAACGCATCAGGAGAGATACTCCAGTGTGTCTTATGTTTATATACCGGATCAGTCGCTAACGTATTTTCAGGAGTTGTATTGAAATGTAAAAATATTTATTCTTAGAAACGGTAGAAGCTAGAAAGGCGATTTATGTACCAAACGCATCAGGAGATACTACCAGTGCGTTTTATGCTTATATATCGAATCAGGCTCTAAACGTCTTTTCAGGAGTTGTCTTGAAATGTAAAAATTTTCATTCTAAGAAACGGTAGAAGCTAGAAAGACGATTTATGTACCAAACGCATCAGGAAATACTACCAGTGCGTTTTATGCTTATATATCGAATCAGGCTCTAAACGTCTATTCAGGAGTTGTCTTGAAATGTAAAAATTTTCATTCTAGAAACGGTAGAAGCTAGAAAGACGATTTATGTACCAAACGCATCAGGAGATACTACCAGTGCGTTTTATGCTTATATATCGAATCAGGCTCTAAACGTCTTTTCAGGAGTTGTCTTGAAATGTAAAAATTTTCATTCTAAGGAACGGTAGAAGCTAGAAAGACGATTTATGAACCAAACGCATCAGGAGATACTCTAGTGTGTTTTATGTTTATATACCGGATCAGGCTCTAAACGTCTTTTCAGGAGCTGTCTTGAAATGTAAAAATTTTCATTTATATACCGGATCACGCTCTAAACGTCTTTTCAGGAGTTGTCTTGAAATGTAAAAATTTTCATTCTAAGAAACGGTAGAAGCTAGAAAGACGATTTATGTACCAAACGCATCAGGAGATACTCTTGTGTGTTTTATGTTTATATACCGGATCAGGCTCTAAACGTCTTTTCAGGAGTTGTCTTGAAATGTAAAAATTTTCATTCTAAGGAACGGTAGAAGCTAGAAAGACGATTTATGTACCAAACGCATCAGGAGATACTCTTGTGTGTTTTATGTTTATATACCGGATCAGGCTCTAAACGTCTTTTCAGGAGTTGTCTTGAAATTTAAAAATTTTCATTCTAAGAAACGGTAGAAGCTAGAAAGACGATTTATGAACCAAACGCATCAGGAGATACTCTAGAGGGTTTTATGTTTATATACCGGATCAGGCTCTAAACGTCTTTTCAGGTGTTGTCTTAAAATGTAAAAATTTTCATTCTAAGAAACGGTAGAAGCTAGAAAGACGATTTATGTACCAAACGCATCAGGAGATACTCTTGTGTGTTTTATGTTTATATACCGGATCAGGCTCTAAACGTCTTTTCAGGAGTTGTCTTGAAATGTAAAAATTTTCATTCTAAGGAACGGTAGAAGCTAGAAAGACGATTTATGTACCAAACGCATCAGGAGATACTCTTGTGTGTTTTATGTTTATATACCGGATCAGGCTCTAAACGTCTTTTCAGGAGTTGTCTTGAAATTTAAAAATTTTCATTCTAAGAAACGGTAGAAGCTAGAAAGACGATTTATGAACCAAACGCATCAGGAGATACTCTAGAGGGTTTTATGTTTATATACCGGATCAGGCTCTAAACGTCTTTTCAGGTGTTGTCTTAAAATGTAAAAATTTTCATTCTAAGAAACGGTAGAAGCTAGAAAGACGATTTATGTACCAAACGCATCAGGAGATACTCTAGTGTGTTTTATGTTTATATATCGGATCAGGCTCTAACGTCTTTTCAGGAGTTGTCTAGAAATGTAAAAATTTTCATTCTAAGGAACGGTAGAAGCTAGAAAGACGATTTATGAACCAAACGCATCAGGAGATACTCTAGTGTGTTTTATGTTTATATATCGGATCAGGCTCTAAACGTCTTTTCAGGTGTCTTAAAATGTAAAAATTTTCATTCTAAGAAACGGTAGAAGCTAGAAAGACGATTTATGTACCAAACGCATCAGGAGATACTCTAGTGTGTTTCATGTTTATATATCGGATCAGGTTCTAAACGTCTTTTCAGGAGTTGTCTTGAAATGTATAAATTTTCATTCTAAGAAACGGTAGAAGCTAGAAAGACGATTTATGTACCAAACGCATCAGGAGATACTACCAGTGCGTTTTATGCTTATATATCGGATCACGCTCTAAACGTCTTTTCAGGAGTTGTCTTGAAATGTAAAAATTTTCATTCTTAGAAACGGTAGAAGCTAGAAAGACGATTTATGTACCAAACGCATCAGGAGGTGCTACCAGTGCGTTTTATGCTTATATATCGGATCAGGCTCTAAACGTCTTTTCAGGAGCTGTCTTGAAATGTAAAAATTTTCATTTATATACCGGATCAGGCTCTAAACGTCTTTTCAGGAGTTGTCTTGAAATGTAAAAATTTTCATTCTAAGAAACGGTAGAAGCTAGAAAGACTATTTATGTACCAAACGCATCAGGAGATACTACCAGTGCGTTTTATGCTTATATATAGGATCAGGCTCTAAACGTCATTTCAGGAGTTGTCTTGAAATGTAAAAATTTTCATTCTAAGAAACGGTAGAAGCTAGAAAGTCGATTCGGGTACCAAACGCATCAGGGGGTGCTACCAGTGCGTTTTAAACCTATAAGCCGAATCTGGCTCCAAACATCTTTTCAGGAGTTGTAATGAAATGTAAAAATTTTCATTCTAAGTAACGGCAGAAGCTAGAAAGACGATTTATGTACCAAACGCACCAGTGCGTTTTAGGCTATATATCGGATCAGGCTCTAAACGTCTTTTCAGGAGTTGTCTTGAAATGTAAAAATTTTCATTCTAAGAAACGGTAGAAGCTAAAAAGACTATTTATGTACCAAACGCATTAGGAGATACTACCAGTGCGTTTTATGGTTATATATCGGATCAGGCTCTAAACGTCTTTTCAGGAGCTGTCTTGAAATGTAAAAATTTTCATTTATATACCGGATCAGGCTCCAAACGTCTTTTCAGGACTTGTCTTGAAATGTAAAAATTTTCATTTGGAAACACTTATCTAAGGAACGGTAGAAACTAGAAAGACGATTCATGTACCAAACGCATCAGGAGAGATACTCCAGTGTGTCTTATGTTTATATACCGGATCAGTCTCTAACGTATTTTCAGGAGTTGTATTGAAATGTAAAAATATTTATTCTTAGAAACGGTAGAAGCTAGAAAGGCGATTTATGTACCAAACGCATCAGGAGATACTACCAGTGCGTTTTATGCTTATATATCGAATCAGGCTCTAAACGTCTTTTCAGGAGTTGTCTAGAAATGTAAAAATTTTCATTCTAAGAAACGGTAAAAGCTAGAAAGACGATTTATGAACCAAACGCATCAGGAGATACTCTAGTGTGTTTTATGTTTATATACCGGATCAGGCTCTAAACGTATTTTCAGGAGTTGTCTTGAAATGTAAAAATTTTCATTCTAAGAAACGGTAGAAGCTAGAAAGACGATTTATGTACCAAACGCATCAGGAGTTGCTACCAGTGCGTTTTAGGCCTATATGCCGAATCAGGCTCCAAACATCTTTTTAGGAGTTGTATTGAAACGTAAAAATTTTCATTCTAAGAAACGGTAGAAGCTAGAAAGACTATTTATGTACCAAACGCATCAGGAGATACTACCAGTGCGTTTTATGCTTATATGCCGGATCAGGCTCTAAACGTCTTTTCAGGTGTTGTCTTAAAATGTAAAAATTTTCATTCTAAGAAACGGTAGAAGCTAGAAAGACGATTTATGTACCAAACGCATCAGGAGATACTCTAGTGTGTTTTATGTTTATATATCGGATCAGGCTCTAACGTCTTTTCAGGAGTTGTCTTGAAATGTAAAAATTTTCATTCTAAGGAACGGTAGAAGCTAGAAAGACGATTTATGAACCAAACGCATCAGGAGATACTCTAGTGTGTTTTATGTTTATATATCGGATCAGGCTCTAAACGTCTTTTCAGGTGTCTTAAAATGTAAAAATTTTCATTCTAAGAAACGGTAGAAGCTAGAAAGACGATTTATGTACCAAACGCATCAGGAGATACTCTAGTGTGTTTCATGTTTATATATCGGATCAGGTTCTAAACGTCTTTTCAGGAGTTGTCTTGAAATGTATAAATTTTCATTCTAAGAAACGGTAGAAGCTAGAAAGACGATTTATGTACCAAACGCATCAGGAGATACTACCAGTGCGTTTTATGCTTATATATCGGATCACGCTCTAAACGTCTTTTCAGGAGTTGTCTTGAAATGTAAAAATTTTCATTCTAAGAAACGGTAGAAGCTAGAAAGACTATTTATGTACCAAACGCATCAGGAGATACTACCAGTGCGTTTTATGCTTATATATAGGATCAGGCTCTAAACGTCTTTTCAGGAGTTGTCTTGAAATGTAAAAATTTTCATTCTAAGAAACGGTAGAAGCTAGAAAGTCGATTCGGGTACCAAACGCATCAGGGGGTGCTACCAGTGCGTTTTAAACCTATAAGCCGAATCTGGCTCCAAACATCTTTTCAGGAGTTGTAATGAAATGTAAAAATTTTCATTCTAAGTAACGGCAGAAGCTAGAAAGACGATTTATGTACCAAACGCACCAGTGCGTTTTAGGCTATATATCGGATCAGGCTCTAAACGTCTTTTCAGGAGTTGTCTTGAAATGTAAAAATTTTCATTCTAAGAAACGGTAGAAGCTAAAAAGACTATTTATGTACCAAACGCATTAGGAGATACTACCAGTGCGTTTTATGGTTATATATCGGATCAGGCTCTAAACGTCTTTTCAGGAGCTGTGCTATATCTCCAGACTACAAACTTTTGGACTCCTTATCTGTCCCTGACCTACTATAAAGGGCCATGCATTGGGCGTCTCGTAAGATTCTCTCAGACCGAGTACGCAACGTCTGATTGAATTAGTATACCTACTACATGTAGCTCTGTACCTGAAATTATTATTATCATCGTTGTAAAATAAATTTGTAAGTCAATTTTAATAAAGTTTAAAAGTTGTTTTTAAAAACTTAAAATTGAAATCATAAGATATAACATTTTTGGCGACGAGGATGGGATTGTGCGGCGAAAACCATCAGTAAAAGTTACGGGCGCGTTTAAAGACTGTTAACGATCATATTTTTGTGCTGAGTGGATCATTCGTTCTGCCAATCACGAAAAAAAACTGGAAAGCATCTCCAGACCCACAATTGGATTAAGAAAAGCTTCAACCAGCGCCTTGCCTTCTGTCTACCTCACCTGCAGTACCTAAGTTGGGCCTTTGACGTTCTACAAGGAACCTATCAGCCTGGTTACACAAAGGTTAGTGTAGAGTTTTCTTAAAGTGGCAAGATTTCTTTCCTTTTTTTTATTATTATTCTTTTTATTCCCTATAAAATGCCTAATATAACCGAAGAAACCCCTCGATTAAAAGTCAGGACAGAAATAAGCATAGAAACTTTATTAGAAACTGTTCCTAAATATGACGGCTATAATATGCCATTTTCTAAATTTAAACGCACTGTAGAATGGGTTTTTGATAATATTCCTTCAAATGCAGAACATTTAGCATTAAATATAGTTTTACAAAAATTAACAGGAAAGGCTGAACGTTGTTTAGCTCATAGAATTATTGATAGTCATAGTGAATTATTGAGTATCTTAGAAACTAATTTCGAGTCTGAATCAACCCTGTTTTTATTATTTTCACAAATGTTTACTCATAGAGCTGATTCAATTAAGGAAACAAGTAATAGGCTTTCTTCATTAAAAGATAGATTACAAATTGCTGCTAGTGACACGAAAATTACTACCGTAGCTTTAATTGAACAAATGGCATTAGCAAAATATATTTCAACTTTACCTTCTGATATTGCTATTATTGTTAAGGCTAAAGACCCTCCGACTTTAGATAGGGCTATAGAAATAGCTGTAGGTGAAGAAAAGGCACAAAAAATCAAGCAGACACCCAGAAAAGGTAATTCAGGTAATAATAATCAATCATTTTCTAAATTCAAACCAAAATATTCACATAAAGTTGAAAATAAATTAGATAGTAAAAATGATTATTCAGAAACTTGTAGTTATTGTAATAAAATAGGTCATTCTAGAGATAAATGTTTCAAACGACAAAAGGACAAACAACAAATACGAATGATAGAACAACTAAATAAATCGCATCAATCAAATATTGACGAATCTCACGATAGTGACTCTGACTCAGACGATAATTTAAACTTAAACAATTCGACGGACGACGAGGCATCCGCCGAGTAAATATTGATGATAAGACCTCATCCCTTTCACCATCTCCTATCCTGAAACTCAAAATTAATAATAAGATAAGAAAATTCCTGATTGATACTGGTGCATGCATATCAGTAATTAAACCTAAATATTTGCTACCCGAACAAATAATAAAATCTAATCCTATTGAGATAACTGGAATAAATGGTGGTTCATCTTTCACTTCAGGCACTTATCTAAGTAAATCTAAATTTATCTTTCATGTAGCTAATATTAATATAAAACAAGACGGTATTTTAGGATATGATTATCTTTTACACAAGAAAGCTGAGTTAGATTTAAATAAACACAAAATTAAATTAGATGATAAAATTCATTCCATTACTTATCAAAATTCAAAATCCATTAATTTAATAAAAATACCGCCTAGATCTGAAATAAAAATTAATTTAAAAATTCATTCAAATTTAAATGAAGGCATTATAAAAAGAACAAAAATTAATGATAATTGTTTTATACCCGATTGCATTGTAACAAATAATAATGGTAACGTCCAAACCTTAATTGTTAATACTTCTTGCCACGACCAAATAATAGAACTACCCAAATTAAAACTACATAATCTCCCTAAGACCACCCAAATTTCCCAAATCACCACCGAAATACCTGTTCCTAGTCACGAACGTTGGAAAATTATCAAAAAAAATCTTAGGCTCGATCATTGTAACGAAGAAGAAAAACAACTTATTTCTGAAATTGCAAAAAAATATCAAGACATTTTCTTCATTGACGGAGACATACTTTCATGTACATCAAAAATCACACATAATATCGACACTGGTGATACAAAACCTATATTCACAAAAAGTTACCGTTACCCTGCATGTCATAAAAACGAAGTAAAAAAACAAATTGACAACATGTTGAAACAAGGTATCATTGAGCATAGTCAGTCACCGTGGAATTCTCCCTTGTGGATAGTTCCTAAAAAACTAGACGCAAGCGGCAAACAAAAGTGGAGAATAGTCATAGACTTTAGGAAATTAAACGAAGTTACAACTGCAGACCGTTTCCCATTACCTAACATAGAGGAAATTCTAGATAACTTAGGAAGAGCTAAATATTTTTCTACACTCGATTTGGCTTCTGGTTTTCATCAGATCAAGGTAAACCCCGATGATATCCCCAAAACAGCTTTTTCCACAGAAACTGGTCACTTTCAATTTCTTAAAATGCCCTTTGGTTTACGTAACTCGCCTTCCACCTTTCAAAGACTGATGAATTCTGTTTTATCCGGGTTAACTCCAATCCAATGCTTAGTTTATCTCGACGATATAGTTATCTTTGGCAATTCTATACAACAGCATAATGATAAATTAATAAAAGTTTTCGATGCTTTACGATCCGCTAATCTGAAACTCCAACCTGATAAGTGCGAGTTCTTGAGAAAAGAGGTTAATTATTTAGGACATGTCATCTCGGATAAAGGCGTCAAGCCTAATCCCGACAAAGTTACAGCCGTAAAAAATTTTCCAATTCCTAAATCCCAAACTGAAATAAAATCATTCCTAGGGTTAACCGGCTATTACCGTCGCTTCATATCTAATTATGCCAAGATTGCAAAGCCTCTTACGGCACAATTAAAGAAAAATACTACAATAGAACATACTAAAGAATTTATTGAATCATTTGAAACCTTAAAACAAAAATTGACCTCCGCCCCTATTCTGCAATATCCCCGGTTTGACGAAGAGTTTACACTGACCACGGATGCTTCGGCTTATGCAATTGGCGCGGTCCTTTCACAGGGTCCTACAGGTCGCGATTTACCAATCGCTTACGCGTCTCGAACGTTGAATGCTGCTGAAACAAGGTACAGCACAATCGAACGCGAACTTCTTGCTATTGTGTGGGCCACTAAACATTTCCGTCCCTATTTGTTTGGCCGGAAATTCAAAATTTTCACCGACCATCGTCCCCTCGTTTGGTTATTTTCAATAAAAGACCCAGGCTCAAGACTTATGCGATGGAGATTAAAACTAGAAAATTACGATTATGAAATTATTTATAAAAAAGGCCAACTAAATAAAAATGCAGATTGTTTATCTAGAATAAAACCTGAAATACTAGCACCTCTTAATTTACAAGATTTGACTGACATGATTTTATTACCAGCAGAAATTAAGTTCCAAGAAACAGAAAAGAATAATACAATCGCTGAAATATCCCGCTTACCTAATCCTACCAATCTAATCATTCCCCTGGAACCCAATAACATACGACCTGACATTAGAACGTTAGTATATGACTGCAATACCAATTTAGGAATCGAAAGCATGTTTGACAAAATAATTCAGAGTAAAAACATTCCAAATTTAAATTATATATTTTCCAGGTTAGAAAATAATTCCTCACCGTATAATAATTTAAGAAAGACTGTTGAACTAATTGTCAATCAGAATCAACATCCAATTACATTATTAAACACTCATTTAGAACAAGATTTAATAAATGACATAGAAACAAAATTAACATTTTTCAAAATTTTTATACCTAACGAAATATCTTCTCTTAACATTATTCCTGACATCTTAACCAAAGAAAATAAAAATAATATCATCAAAATGTTTCATGAAGATCTTATAAGTATGCATAGAGGGATGAGTGAAACTTATAATAAGTTACGGGAATATTATAAATGGCACAATTATAAAAAAGACATTGAAGATTACGTAAAATCATGTATAAATTGTCAAACTTCTAAATATAATAGACAAAATCTTACAATGCCACAGGTAATTACAAAAACACCGGAAAATTTTAATGATTTAATTTATTGCGACACAATAACATGGAAAACTCTTACCGATTCTTTTGCAATACTGACAATACAAGACGCTCTGACTAAGTATGCACAAGCATACATACTTACAGACAAAACATCTAAAACAATTGCAAGTACTTTCGTCAACACATGGATCAGACACCTAGGTGTTCCCGCTCAGGTTCACACTGATAACGGTACGGAATTTAAAAAGGAATTCGATACCACTTGTGAGAGTTATAATATAAAAAGAACTTATAATACTATTTATCACCCACAAACCAACCAAGACGAAAGGTTTAACGCAACCTTAAAAGAAAGTCTAAGAACTTTAGACAATGTTGTTACTTTACAAGACCTATCAAAAGCTATTAACATATGTATAACTTCATATAATAACTCAACCAACAAAAGCACTAAATTCACACCGTATGAACTCTTATTCGGCAAAAAACAGGAGATAATAAACAATAGGAGAATGCAAAATAGAACCTATGACGAATTAGCTAATGAAACTTCTGAAAGAAATAGTGATAAAATAAGAATTGCTAGGGAAAACATCGAAAATTCAAAGGTGAGATCTAAGGTCACACACGATACAAAAATAAAAACACTTAGAATGTTTAAGTTAGGAGATAAGGTAGTATTAACTAGTAAGTTCCCAAATAGAAGTAAAGAAACATTTACCATAGTTAGGATATATAATAATAATACTTTTAAAATTACAAGTGATAATAATAATAAAAAAAGTTTTAAAATCAATGGTGAGAATATAAAATTATTTTCAGATGCTACCCCTTCTGGTTTGTCTGATGCACCTGACACTCCCAATAACAGCTCAGGTTAATATAGCTTCGCTACCTGCAGTAGGAGTATACGTCCGTGAAATAGGTCCCCTGTTGTTACAAGATTCACAATATGAAATAATCCTTTACAAGAATCTCTCATATTTGGATTGCGAATATAAGGAACTCAAGAAAATCTTAGTAAAATTTAACATTTTAAAACAAGAACATAATCTACTTCACAACTCTATTGAAACAACAATTTTACAAAATTATTTGAACCAAATCAAATCAAAATTAGATTTAATTAAAAGTTTCGATACTAACTCTAGAGTAAAAAGAGGATGGATCGATATAATTGGTAATGCCATGCATACAGTTTTTGGGGTAATGGATTCCAATGAGGAAGACTATTACAATGACCTGATTGAGCAGCTCAGAAAGCAAAACAAAGATACTCTCTCGTTAATGAAGCAAAATGCCCATATTTTTCAAATAGCATTATGGACAATTTAAATTCCACACTTTCAAAATTTAAAAACTTTGAAGGATCAATTACCAATAATCTTGTTAAGTTGCAAAAACATTTAAATCAAGTAATCTCAAGCGAAAATGAAGCAGCAGTAACGCGTTTATTGTTAACAATCCATTCTGACTTTATGGACTATGCTACACTTCTGTCAATAGAATTACAAAATATTATTGAAACAGTAAATTTCGCGCAATTAAATCAGTTATATGTATCCGCCATATCACCCGACATCTTAAAAAAAGAATTAAAATCTATTCAATCGGATAGTGATATACCTTCAAATATTTTCGGTAATTTCACACTTTTAAATTATTATAGTATTATAATACCTACCATTAGATTCAATAAAAATCTTTTAATCTTAAGCTTAAATCTGCCACTTTACGAGAATTCTATATATAACCTACATCGGCTTTTCAACTACCCAGTTGAAAACAGAGACAATAATGAAATACACCACATTGTTCAACTAGAAGCAAATTATTTGGCCGAAAATGGAGTAAAATATTTTAGGATTAACGACATATCCAAATGCAAGCAACTTCCTGAGGTAACCTTGTGTCCCAATATTCCTCAAACTCCGGTAAATAACAAGGGCTGCGAAATAAATTTGGTATTAAAAGAAGACAACCACGGCTGCCATATCCATACAGTAAAAATAGAGGGTAATCACCAGATCGAGATAGCAGATAACAATTGGCTCCTCGCCACTACAGCAACAACGCACATTCTCTCAAAATGTCCCAACCAAGCGATGAGTAGGATGACAGTCACAACTTCTTGCATAATAACGATGACACCTGGTTGTTCCGTATATCTGGAAGACGGCACTACGATTAAGGCACAGAAGAAAAATACAAAAAACATCACCCTTGCGGCTGGAATTCCGCTCGTACACGTGGACTGTTGTGTTCAGGACGTGGAAAGGTTAAGGGAAATCCAATTGGAACCGATCAAAATTTCACAATTGCACTTCGGAGACGCTAAGACACTTAAAGACGAACTTCGAGAATTCCAGGACAGAACGGAAGAACTCTACAATACACCTTTAAAACACATGAAAAGGAATTTTTGGAAATACGCTCTGGGATTGTGCGGTACGATCTTACTCACCTGTTGTTTTTGCTATGTGTGTTGCCCTAAGTGTGTGCGATTAATAAACCCTTTAAGACCTTTTGCTCTAGTGAATCAAACGATAACCATTTGTTGTGAATCAAAAATTAGAAACAAAAAAAAGAACGGACAATCTCTCCATAAGCGAATTGGAAAATCAAGACCATGTGGAATTGTCACCATTAAGAAAAAAGACTGATTCTTTATAAATAAGTTCATATTAGTATATTTTATAATCTCTTGTTCATTTTGAAATCCTTATAAAACTTTACATTGTTTCTTTTTGATCATTTTTAAAATTTTTATAAATTATGTATTGAATGTATAAAAATTGTCTAACAAGGGAGGAAAATGCTATATCTCCAGACTACAAACTTTTGGACTCCTTATCTGTCCCTGACCTACTATAAAGGGCCATGCATTGGGCGTCTCGTAAGATTCTCTCAGACCGAGTACGCAACGTCTGATTGAATTAGTATACCTACTACATGTAGCTCTGTACCTGAAATTATTATTATCATCGTTGTAAAATAAATTTGTAAGTCAATTTTAATAAAGTTTAAAAGTTGTTTTTAAAAACTTAAAATTGAAATCATAAGATATAACACTGTCTTGAAATGTAAAAATTTTCATTTATATACCGGATCAGGCTCCAAACGTCTTTTCAGGACTTGTCTTGAAATGTAAAAATTTTCATTTGGAAACACTTATCTAAGGAACGGTAGAAACTAGAAAGACGATTCATGTACCAAACGCATCAGGAGAGATACTCCAGTGTGTCTTATGTTTATATACCGGATCAGTCTCTAACGTATTTTCAGGAGTTGTATTGAAATGTAAAAATATTTATTCTTAGAAACGGTAGAAGCTAGAAAGGCGATTTATGTACCAAACGCATCAGGAGATACTACCAGTGCGTTTTATGCTTATATATCGAATCAGGTTCTAAACGTCTTTTCAGGAGTTGTCTTGAAATGTAAAAATTTTCATTCTAAGAAACGGTAGAAGCTAGAAAGACGATTTATGTACCAAACGCATCAGGAGATACTACCAGTGCGTTTTATGCTTATATATCGAATCAGGCTCTAAACGTCTTTTCAGGAGTTGTCTTGAAATGTAAAAATTTTCATTCTAAGGAACGGTAGAAGCTAGAAAGACGATTTATGAACCAAACGCATCAGGAGATACTCTAGTGTGTTTTATGTTTATATACCGGATCAGGCTCTAAACGTATTTTCAGGAGTTGTCTTGAAATGTAAAAATTTTCATTCTAAGAAACGGTAGAAGCTAGAAAGACGATTTATGTACCAAACGCATCAGGAGGTGCTACCAGTGCGTTTTAGGCCTATATGCCGAATCAGGCTCCAAACATCTTTTTAGGAGTTGTATTGAAACGTAAAAATTTTCATTCTAAGAAACGGTAGAAGCTAGAAAGACTATTTATGTACCAAACGCATCAGAAGATACTACCAGTGCGTTTTATGCTTATATATCGGATCACGCTCTAAACGTCTTTTCAGGAGTTGTATTGAAATGTAAAAATTTTCATTCTAAGAAACGGTAGAAGCTAGAAAGACTATTTATGTACCAAACGCATTAGGAGATACTACCAGTGCCTTTTATGCTTATATATCGGATCACGCTCTAAACGTCTTTTAAGGAGTTGTCTTGAAATGTAAAAATTTTCATTCTAAGACACAGTAGAAGCTAGAAAGACGATTTATGTACCAAACGCATCAGGAGATACTACCAGTGCGTTTTATGCTTATATATCGAATCAGGCTCTAAACGTCTTTTCAGGAGTTGTCTTGAAATGTAAAAATTTTCATTCTAAGGAACGGTAGAAGCTAGAAAGACGATTTATGTACCAAACGTATCAGGAGGTGCTCCTAGTGTGTTTTATGTTTATATATCGGATCAGGCTCAAATACGTCTTTTCAGGTGTTGTCTTGAAATGTAAAAATTTTCATTCTAAGAAACGGTAGAAGCTAGAAAGACGATTTATGTACCAAACGCATGAGGAGATACTACCAGTGCGTTTTATGCTTATATATCGGATCAGGCTCTAAACGTCTTTTCAGGAGTTGTCTTGAAATGTAAAAATTTTCATTTTTAGAAACGGTAGAAGCTAGAAAGACTATTTATGTACCAAACGCATCAGGAGATACTACCAGTGCGTTTTATGCTTATATATCGAATCGGGTCTCTAAACGTCTTTTCATGAGTTGTCTTGAAATGTAAAAATTTTCATTCTATGAAACGGTAGAAGCTAGAAAGTCGATTTGGGAACCAAACGCATCAGGGGATGCTCCTAGTGTGTTTTAGAGTTATATGCCGGGATCAGGCTCTAAACGTCTTTTCATGAGTTGTCTTGAAATGTAAAAATTTTCATTCAAATGAAACGGTAGAAGCTAGAAAGTCGATTCGGGTATCAAACGCATCAGGGGATGCTACCAGTGCGTTTTAAAGTTTATATGCCGGATGAGGCCCCTAAACGTCTTTTCAGGAGTTGTCTTAAAATTGAAAAAAATTTTTCATTCTAAGTAACGGCAGAAGCTAGAAAGTCGATTTATGTACCAAACGTATCAGGCTTTTGGCAAAACCGGGTCTCGTTTTTGGGGCCTTTTTAAAAAAAATTTTTTTTCCGGATCAGGCTTTAAACGTCTTTTCAGGAGTTGTCTTGAAATGTAAAAATTTTCATTCTAAAAACACGGTAGAAGCTAGAAAGACGATTTATGTACCAAACGCATCAGGAGATACTACCAGTGCGTTTTATGCTTATATATGGAATCAGGCTCTAAACGTCTTTTCAGGAGTTGTCTTGAAATGTAAAAATTTTCATTCTAAGGAACGGTAGAAGCTAGAAGGACGATTTATGAACCAAACGCATCAGGAGATACTCTAGTGTGTTTTATGTTTATATACCGGATCAGGCTCTAAACGTCTTTTCAGGAGTTGTCTTGAAATGTAAAAATTTTCATTCTAAGAAACGGTAGAAGCTAGAAAGACGATTTATGTACCAAACGCATCAGGAGATACTACCAGTGCGTTTTATGCTTATATATCGGATCAGGCTCTAAACGTCTTTTCAGGAGTTGTCTTGAAATGTAAAAATTTTCATTCTAAGAAACGGTAGAAGCTAGAAAGACGATTTATGTACCAAACGCATCAGGAGATACTACCAGTGCGTTTTATGCTTATATATCGGATCAGGCTCTAAACGTCTTTTCAGGAGTTGTCTTGAAATGTAAAAATTTTCATTCTAGAAACGGTAGAAGCTAGAAAGACGATTTATGTACCAAACGCATCAGGAGGTGCTACCAGTGCGTTTTAGGCTATATGCCGAAATCAGGCTCTAAACGTCTTTTCATGAGTTGTCTTGAAATGTAAAAATTTTCATTCTATGAAACGGTAGAAGCTAGAAAGTCGATTCGGGTACCAAACGCATCAGGGGGTGCTACCAGTGCGTTTTAAAGCTATATGCCGAATCTGGCTCCAAACATCTTTTCAGGAGTTGTAATGAAATGTAAAAAATTTCATTCTAAGTAACGGCAGAAGCTAGAAAGACGATTTATGTACCAAACGCACCAGTGCGTTTTAGGCTATATATCGGATCAGGCTCTAAACGTCTTTTCAGGAGCTGTCTTGAAATGTAAAAATTTTCATTTATATACCGGATCACGCTTTAAACGTCTTTTCAGGAGTTGTCTTGAAATGTAAAAATTTTCATTCTAAGAAACGGTAGAAGCTAGAAAGACGATTTATGTACCAAACGCATCAGGAGATACTACCAGTGCGTTTTATGCATATATATGGAATCAGGCTATAAACGTCTTTTCAGGAGTTGTCTTGAAATGTAAAAATTTTCATTCTAAGGAACGGTAGAAGCTAGAAGGACGATTTATGTACCAAACGCATCAGGAGATACTCTTGTGTGTTTTATGTTTATATACCGGATCAGGCTCTAAACGTCTTTTCAGGAGTTGTCTTGAAATGTAAAAATTTTCATTCTAAGGAACGGTAGAAGCTAGAAAGACGATTTATGTACCAAACGCATCAGGAGATACTCTTGTGTGTTTTATGTTTATATACCGGATCAGGCTCTAAACGTCTTTTCAGGAGTTGTCTTGAAATGTAAAAATTTTCATTCTAAGGAACGGTAGAAGCTAGAAAGACGATTTATGTACCAAACGCATGAGGAGATACTACCAGTGCGTTTTATGCTTATATATCGGATCACGCTCTAAACGTCTTTTCAGGAGTTGTCTTGAAATGTAAAAATTTTCATTCTTAGAAACGGTAGAAGCTACAAAGACGATTTATGTACCAAACGCATCAGGAGGTGCTACCAGTGCGTTTTAGGCCTATATGCCGAATCAGGTTCCAAACATCTTTTCAGGAGTTGTAATGAAATGTAAAAATTTTCATTCTAAGTAACGGCAGAAGCTAGAAAGACGATTTATGTACCAAACGCACCAGTGCGTTTTAGGCTATATATCGGATCAGGCTCTAAACGTCTTTTCAGGAATTGTCTTGAAATGTAAAAATTTTCATTCTAAGAAACGGTAGAAGCTAGAAAGACGATTTATGTACCAAACGCATCAGGAGATACTACCAGTGCGTTTTATGCTTATATATCGAATCAGGCTATAAACGTCTTTTCAGGAGTTGTCTTGAAATGTAAAAATTTTCATTCTAAGGAACGGTAGAAGCTAGAAAGACGATTTATGTACCAAACGCATCAGGAGATACTCTTGTGTGTTTTATGTTTATATACCGGATCAGGCTCTAAACGTCTTTTCAGGAGTTGTCTTGAAATGTAAAAATTTTCATTCTAAGGAACGGTAGAAGCTAGAAAGACGATTTATGTACCAAACGCATCAGGAGATACTCTAGTGTGTTTTATGTTTATATATCGGATCAGGCTCTAACGTCTATTCAAGAGTTGTCTTGAAATGTAAAAATTTTCATTCTAAGGAACGGTAGAAGCTAGAAAGACGATTTATGTACCAAACGCATCAGGAGATACTCTAGTGTGTTTTATGTTTATATATCGGATCAGGCTCTAACGTCTTTTCAGGAGTTGTCTTGAAATGTAAAAATTTTCATTCTAAGAAACGGTAGAAGCTAGAAAGACGATTTATGTACCAAACGCATCAGGAGATTCTCCAGTGCGTTTTATGCTTATATATCGGATCAGGCTCTAAACGTCTTTTCAGGAGTTGTCTTGAAATGTAAAAATTTTCATTCTTAGAAACGGTAGAAGCTAGAAAGACTATTTATGTACCAAACGCATCAGGAGATACTACCAGTGCGTTTTATGCTTATATATAGGATCAGGCTCTAAACGTCTTTTCATGAGTTGTCTTGAAATGTAAAAATTTTCATTCTATGAAACGGTAGAAGCTAGAAAGTCGATTCGGGTACCAAACGCATCAGGGGGTGCTACCAGTGCGTTTTAAAGCTATATGCCGATAGGATCAGGCTCTAAACGTCTTTTCATGAGTTGTCTTGAAATGTAAAAATTTTCATTCTATGAAACGGTAGAAGCTAGAAAGTCGATTCGGGTACCAAACGCATCAGGGGGTGCTACCAGTGCGTTTTAAAGCTATATGCCGAATCTGGCTCCAAACATCTTTTCAGGAGTTGTAATGAAATGTAAAAAATTTCATTCTAAGTAACGGCAGAAGCTAGAAAGACGATTTATGTACCAAACGCACCAGTGCGTTTTAGGCTATATATCGGATCAGGCTCTAAACGTCTTTTCAGGAGCTGTCTTGAAATGTAAAAATTTTCATTTATATACCGGATCACGCTTTAAACGTCTTTTCAGGAGTTGTCTTGAAATGTAAAAATTTTCATTCTAAGAAACGGTAGAAGCTAGAAAGACGATTTATGTACCAAACGCATCAGGAGATACTACCAGTGCGTTTTATGCATATATATGGAATCAGGCTATAAACGTCTTTTCAGGAGTTGTCTTGAAATGTAAAAATTTTCATTCTAAGGAACGGTAGAAGCTAGAAGGACGATTTATGTACCAAACGCATCAGGAGATACTCTTGTGTGTTTTATGTTTATATACCGGATCAGGCTCTAAACGTCTTTTCAGGAGTTGTCTTGAAATGTAAAAATTTTCATTCTAAGGAACGGTAGAAGCTAGAAAGACGATTTATGTACCAAACGCACCAGGAGATACTCCAGTGCGTTTTAGGCCTATATATCGGATCAGGCTCTAAACGTCTTTTCAGGTGTTGTCTTAAAATGTAAAAATTTTCATTCTAAGAAACGGTAGAAGCTAGAAAGACGATTTATATACCAAACGCATCAGGAGATACTACCAGTGCGTTTTATGCTTATATATCGAATCAGGCTCTAAACGTCTATTCAGGAGTTGTCTTGAAATGTAAAAATTTTCATTCTAGAAACGGTAGAAGCTAGAAAGACGATTTATGTACCAAACGCATCAGGAGATACTACCAGTGCGTTTTATGCTTATATATCGAATCAGGCTCTAAACGTCTTTTCAGGAGTTGTCTTGAAATGTAAAAATTTTCATTCTAAGGAACGGTAGAAGCTAGAAAGACGATTTATGAACCAAACGCATCAGGAGATACTCTAGTGTGTTTTATGTTTATATACCGGATCAGGCTCTAAACGTTTTTCAGGATTGTCTTGAAATGTAAAAATTTTCATTCTAAGAAACGGTAGAAGCTAGAAAGACGATTTATGTACCAAACGCATAGGAGATACTACCAGTGCGTTTTATGCTTATATATCGGATAGGCTTAAACGTCTTTTCAGGAGTTGTCTTGAATTGTAAAAATTTTCATTCTAAGAACGGAAGAAGCTAGAAAGCGATTAAGTACCAAACGATCAGGAGGTCTCCGTGGTTTTAGGCTATATACGGATCAGGCTCTAAACGTCTTTTCAGGGTTGTCTTAAAATGTAAAAATTTTCATTCTAAGGAACGGTAGAAGCTAGAAAGACGATTTATTACCAAACGCATCAGGAGATACTCCAGTGCGTTTTATGCTTATATATCGGATCAGGCTCTGTCTATTCAGGAGTTGTCTTGAAATGTAAAAATTTTCATTCTAGAAACGGTAGAAGCTAGAAAGACGATTTATGTACCAAACGCATCAGGAGATACTCCAGTGCGTTTTATGCTTATATATCGAATCAGGCTCTAACGTCTTTTCAGGAGTTGTCTTGAAATGTAAAAATTTTCATTCTAAGACGGAGAAGCTAGAAAGACGATTTATGACCAAACGCACCAGTGGTTTTAGTTATATACCGGATCAGGCTCTAAACGTTTTTCAGGATTGTCTTGAAATGTAAAAATTTTCATTCTAAGAAACGGTAGAAGCTAGAAAGACGATTTATGTACCAAACGCATAGGAGATACTACCAGTGCGTTTTATGCTTATATATCGGATAGGCTTAAACGTCTTTTCAGGAGTTGTCTTGAATTGTAAAAATTTTCATTCTAAGAAACGAAGAAGCTAGAAAGCGATTAAGTACCAAACGATCAGGAGGTCTCCGTGGTTTTAGGCTATATACGGATCAGGCTCTAAACGTCTTTTCAGGGTTGTCTTAAAATGTAAAAATTTTCATTCTAAGAACGGAGAAGCTAGAAAGACGATTTATTACCAAACGCATAGGAGATACTACCAGTGCGTTTTATGCTTATATATCGGATCAGGCTCTAAACGTCTTTCAGGAGTTGTCTTGAAATGTAAAAATTTTCATTCTAGAAACGGTAGAAGCTAAAAGACGATTTATGTACCAAACGCATCAGGAGTCTACCAGTGCGTTTTAGCTTATATCGAATCAGGTCAACTTTTTCAGGAGTTGTTTGAAATGTAAAAATTTTCATTCTAAGAACGGAGAAGCTAGAAAGACGATTTATGACCAAACGCACCAGTGGTTTTAGTTATATACCGGATCAGGCTCTAAACGTTTTTCAGGATTGTCTTGAAATGTAAAAATTTTCATTCTAAGAAACGGTAGAAGCTAGAAAGACGATTTGTGTACCAAACGCATGAGGAGATACTACCAGTGCGTTTTATGCTTATATATCGGATCAGGCTCTAAACGTCTTTTCAGGAGTTGTCTTGAAATGTAAAAATTTTCATTCTTAGAAACGGTAGAAGCTAGAAAGACGATTTATGTACCAAACGCATCAGGAGATACTACCAGTGCGTTTTATGCTTATATATGGAATCAGGCTATAAACGTCTTTTCAGGAGTTGTCTTGAAATGTAAAAATTTTCATTCTAAGGAACGGTAGAAGCTAGAAAGACGATTTATGTACCAAACGCATCAGGAGATACTACCAGTGCGTTTTATGCTTATATATAGGATCAGGCTCTAAACGTCTTTTCAGGAGTTGTCTTGAAATGTAAAAATTTTCATTCTAAGAAACGGTAGAAGCTAGAAAGTCGATTCGGGTACCAAACGCATCAGGGGGTGCTACCAGTGCGTTTTAAACCTATATGCCGAATCTGGCTCCAAACATCTTTTCAGGAGTTGTAATGAAATGTAAAAATTTTCATTCTAAGTAACGGCAGAAGCTAGAAAGACGATTTATGTACCAAACGCACCAGTGCGTTTTAGGCTATATATCGGATCAGGCTCTAAACATCTTTTCAGGAATTGTCTTGAAATGTAAAAATTTTCATTCTAAGAAACGGTAGAAGCTAGAAAGACGATTTATGTACCAAACGCATCAGGAGATACTACCAGTGCGTTTTATGCTTATATATCGAATCAGGCTATAAACGTCTTTTCAGGAGTTGTCTTGAAATGTAAAAATTTTCATTCTAAGGAACGGTAGAAGCTAGAAAGACGATTTATGTACCAAACGCATGAGGAGATACTACCAGTGCGTTTTATGCTTATATATCGGATCACGCTCTAAACGTCTTTTCAGGAGTTGTCTTGAAATGTAAAAATTTTCATTCTTAGAAACGGTAGAAGCTACAATGACGATTTATGTACCAAACGCATCAGGAGGTGCTACCAGTGCGTTTTAGGCCTATATGCCGAATCAGGTTCCAAACATCTTTTCAGTTGTATTGAAACGTAAAAATTTTCATTCATAGAAACGGTAGAAGCTAGAAAGACGATTTATGTACTAAACGCATCAGGAGATACTACCAGTGCGTTTTATGCTTATATATCGGATCAGGCTCTAAACGTCTTTTCAGGATCTGTCTTGAAATGTAAAAATTTTCATTTATATACCGGATCAGGCTCTAAACGTCTTTTCAGGAGTTGTCTTGAAATGTAAAAATTTTCATTCTTAGAAACGGTAGAAGCTAGAAAGACTATTTATGTACCAAACGCATCAGGAGATACTACCAGTGCGTTTTATGCTTATATATAGGATCAGGCTCTAAACGTCTTTTCAGGAGTTGTCTTGAAATGTAAAAATTTTCATTCTAAGAAACGGTAGAAGCTAGAAAGTCGATTCGGGTACCAAACGCATCAGGGGGTGCTACCAGTGCGTTTTAAACCTATATGCCGAATCTGGCTCCAAACATCTTTTCAGGAGTTGTAATGAAATGTAAAAATTTTCATTCTAAGTAACGGCAGAAGCTAGAAAGACGATTTATGTACCAAACGCACCAGTGCGTTTTAGGCTATATATCGGATCAGGCTCTAAACGTCTTTTCAGGAATTGTCTTGAAATGTAAAAATTTTCATTCTAAGAAACGGTAGAAGCTAGAAAGACGATTTATGTACCAAACGCATCAGGAGATACTACCAGTGCGTTTTATGCTTATATATCGAATCAGGCTATAAACGTCTTTTCAGGAGTTGTCTTGAAATGTAAAAATTTTCATTCTAAGGAACGGTAGAAGCTAGAAAGACGATTTATGTACCAAACGCATCAGGAGATACTCTTGTGTGTTTTATGTTTATATACCGGATCAGGCTCTAAACGTCTTTTCAGGAGTTGTCTTGAAATTTAAAAATTTTCATTCTAAGAAACGGTAGAAGCTAGAAAGACGATTTATGTACCAAACGCATCAGGAGATACTCTAGTGTGTTTTATGTTTATATATCGGATCAGGCTCAAAACGTCTTTTAAAGGAGTTGTCTTGAAATGTAAAAATTTTCATTCTAAGGAACGGTAGAAGCTAGAAAGACGATTTATGTACCAAACGCATCAGGAGATACTCCTAGTGTGTTTTATGTTTATATATCGGATCAGGCTCAAAACGTCTTTTCAGGAGTTGTCTTGAAATGTAAAAATTTTCATTCTTAGAAACGGTAGAAGCTAGAAAGACGATTTATGTACCAAACGCATCAGGAGGTGCTACCAGTGCGTTTTAGGACTATATGCCGAATCAGGTTCCAAACATCCTTTCAGTTGTATTGAAACGTAAAAATTTTCATTCATAGAAACGGTAGAAGCTAGAAAGACGATTTATGTACTAAACGCATCAGGAGATACTACCAGTGCGTTTTATGCTTATATATCGGATCAGGCTCTAAACGTCTTTTCAGGAGCTGTCTTGAAATGTAAAAATTTTTCATTTATATACCGGATCAGGCTCTAAACGTCTTTTCAGGAGTTGTCTTGAAATGTAAAAATTTTCATTCTTAGAAACGGTAGAAGCTAGAAAGACTATTTATGTACCAAACGCATCAGGAGATACTACCAGTGCGTTTTATGCTTATATATAGGATCAGGCTCTAAACGTCTTTTCAGGAGTTGTCTTGAAATGTAAAAATTTTCATTCTAAGAAACGGTAGAAGCTAGAAAGACGATTTATGTACCAAACGCATCAGGAGATACTCTTGTGTGTTTTATGTTTATATACCGGATCAGGCTCTAAACGTCTTTTCAGGAGTTGTCTTGAAATTTAAAAATTTTCATTCTAAGAAACGGTAGAAGCTAGAAAGACGATTTATGAACCAAACGCATCAGGAGATACTCTAGAGGGTTTTATGTTTATATACCGGATCAGGCTCTAAACGTCTTTTCAGGTGTTGTCTTAAAATGTAAAAATTTTCATTCTAAGAAACGGTAGAAGCTAGAAAGACGATTTATGTACCAAACGCATCAGGAGATACTCTAGTGTGTTTTATGTTTATATATCGGATCAGGCTCTAACGTCTTTTCAAGAGTTGTCTTGAAATGTAAAAATTTTCATTCTAAGGAACGGTAGAAGCTAGAAAGACGATTTATGAACCAAACGCATCAGGAGATACTCTAGTGTGTTTTATGTTTATATACCGGATCAGGTCTAAACGTATTTCCAGGAGTTGTCTTGAAATGTAAAAATTTTCATTCTAAGAAACGGTAGAAGCTAGAAAGACGATTTATGTACCAAACGCATGAGGATATACTACCAGTGTGTTTTATACTTATATATCGGATCACGCTCTAAACGTCTTTTCAGGAGTTGTCTTGAAATGTAAAAATTTTCATTCTTAGAAACGGTAGAAGCTACAAAGACGATTTATGTACCAAACGCATCAGGAGGTGCTACCAGTGCGTTTTAGGCCTATATGCCGAATCAGGTTCCAAACATCCTTTCAGTTGTATTGAAACGTAAAAATTTTCATTCATAGAAACGGTAGAAGCTAGAAAGACGATTTATGTACTAAACGCATCAGGAGATACTACCAGTGCGTTTTATGCTTATATATAGGATCAGGCTCTAAACGTCTTTTCAGGAGTTGTCTTGAAATGTAAAAATTTTCATTCTAAGAAACGGTAGAAGCTAGAAAGTCGATTCGGGTACCAAACGCATCAGGGGGTGCTACCAGTGCGTTTTAAACCTATATGCCGAATCTGGCTCCAAACATCTTTTCAGGAGTTGTAATGAAATGTAAAAATTTTCATTCTAAGTAACGGCAGAAGCTAGAAAGACGATTTATGTACCAAACGCACCAGTGCGTTTTAGGCTATATATCGGATCAGGCTCTAAACGTCTTTTCAGGAATTGTCTTGAAATGTAAAAATTTTCATTCTAAGAAACGGTAGAAGCTAGAAAGACGATTTATGTACCAAACGCATCAGGAGATACTAACAGTGCGTTTTATGCTTATATATCGAATCAGGCTATAAACGTCTTTTCAGGAGTTGTCTTGAAATGTAAAAATTTTCATTCTAAGGAACGGTAGAAGCTAGAAAGACGATTTATGTACCAAACGCATCAGGAGATACTCTTGTGTGTTTTATGTTTATATACCGGATTAGGCTCTAAACGTCTTTTCAGGAGTTGTCTTGAAATGTAAAAATTTTCATTCTAAGGAACGGTAGAAGCTAGAAAGACGATTTATGTACCAAACGCATCAGGAGATACTCTTGTGTGTTTTATGTTTATATACCGGATCAGGCTCTAACGTCTTTTCAGGAGTTGTCTTGAAATGTAAAAATTTTCATTCTAAGAAACGGTAGAAGCTAGAAAGACGATTTATGAACCAAACGCATCAGGAGATACTCTAGTGGGTTTTATGTTTATATACCGGATCAGGCTCTAAACGTCTTTTCAGGTGTTGTCTTGAAAAGTAAAAATTTTCATTCTAAGTAACGGCAGAAGCTAGAAAGACGATTTATGTACCAAACGCACCAGTGCGTTTAAGGCTATATATCGGATCAGGCTCTAAACGTCTTTTCAGGAGTTGTCTTGAAATGTAAAAATTTTCATTCTAAGAAGCGGAAGAAGCTAGAAAGACGATTTATGAACCAAACGCATCAGGAGATACTCTAGTGTGTTTTATGTTTATATACCGGATCAGGCTCTAAACGTATTTTCAGGAGTTGTCTTGAAATGTAAAAATTTTCATTCTAAGGAACGGTAGAAGCTAGAAAGACGATTTATGCACCAAACGCATCAGGAGATATATTGAGTTTTATGTTTATATACCGGATCAGGCTCTAAACGCCTTTTCAGGAGTTGTCTTGAAATGTAAAAATTTTCATTCTAAGAAACGGTAGAAGCTAGAAAGTCGATTCAAGTACCAAACGCATCAGGAGGTGCTACCAGTGCGTTTTAGGCCTATATATCGGATCAGGCTCTAAACGTCTTTTCAGGTGTTGTCTTAAAATGTAAAAATTTTCATTCTAAGAAACGGTAGAAGCTAGAAAGACGATTTATGTACCAAACGCATCAGGAGATACTACCAGTGCGTTTTATGCTTATATATCGAATCAGGCTCTAAACGTCTTTTCAGGAGTTGTCTTGAAATGTAAAAATTTTCATTCTAAGAAACAGTAGAAGCTAGAAAGACGATTTATGTACCAAACGCATCAGGAGATACTACCAGTTCGTTTTATGCTTATATATCGAATCAGGCTCTAAACGTCTTTTCAGGAGTTGTCTTGAAATGTAAAAATTTTCATTCTAAGGAACGGTAGAAGCTAGAAAGACGATTTATGAACCAAACGCATCAGGAGATACTACCAGTGCGTTTTATGCTTATATATCGGATCACACTCTAAACGTCTTTTCAGGAGTTGTCTTGAAATGTAAAAATTTTCATTCTTAGAAACGGTAGAAGCTAGAAAGACGATTTATGTACCAAACGCATCAGGAGGTGCTACCAGTGCGTTTTAGGCCTATATGCCGAATCAGGTTCCAAACATCTTTTCAGCTGTATTGAAACGTAAAAATTTTCATTCTAAGAAACGGTAGAAGCTAGAAAGACGATTTATGTACTGCACGCATCAGGAGATACTACCAGTGCGTTTTATGCTTATATATCGGATCAGGCTCTAAACGTCCTTTCAGGAGTTGCCTTGAAATGTAAAAATTTTCATTCTAAGAAACGGTAGAAGCTAGAAAGACGATTTATGTACCAAACGCATCAGGAGATACTACCAGTGCGTTTTATGCTTATATATCGGATCACGCTCTAAACGTCTTTTCAGGAGCTGTCTTGAAATGTAAAAATTTTCATTTATCATCAGGCTCTAAACGTCTTTTCAGGAGGTCTTGAAATGTAAAAATTTTCATTCTAATAAACGGTAGAAGCTAGAAAGACTATTTATGTACCAAACGCATCAGGAGATACTCTAGTGTGTTTTATGTTTATATACCGGATCAGGCTCTAAACGTATTTTCAGGAGTTGTCTTGAAATGTAAAAATTTTCATTCTAAGGAACGGTAGAAGCTAGAAAGACGATTTATGCACCAAACGCATCAGGAGATATATTGAGTTTTATGTTTATATACCGGATCAGGCTCTAAACGCCTTTTCAGGAGTTGTCTTGAAATGTAAAAATTTTCATTCTAAGAAACGGTAGAAGCTAGAAAGTCGATTAAAGTACCAAACGCATCAGGAGGTGCTACCAGTGCGTTTTAGGCCTATATATCGGATCAGGCTCTAAACGTCTTTTCAGGTGTTGTCTTAAAATGTAAAAAATTTTCATTCTAAGAAACGGTAGAAGCTAGAAAGACGATTTATGTACCAAACGCATCAGGAGATACTACCAGTGCGTTTTATGCTTATATATCGAATCAGGCTCTAAACGTCTTTTCAGGAGTTGTCTTGAAATGTAAAAATTTTCATTCTAAGAAACAGTAGAAGCTAGAAAGACGATTTATGTACCAAACGCATCAGGAGATACTACCAGTTCGTTTTATGCTTATATATCGAATCAGGCTCTAAACGTCTTTTCAGGAGTTGTCTTGAAATGTAAAAATTTTCATTCTAAGGAACGGTAGAAGCTAGAAAGACGATTTATGAACCAAACGCATCAGGAGATACTACCAGTGCGTTTTATGCTTATATATCGGATCAGGCTCTAAACGTCTTTTCAGGAGTTGCCTTGAAATGTAAAAATTTTCATTCTAAGAAACGGTAGAAGCTAGAAAGACGATTTATGTACCAAACGCATCAGGAGATACTACCAGTGCGTTTTATGCTTATATATCGGATCACGCTCTAAACGTCTTTTCAGTAGTTGTCTTGAAATATAAAAATTTTCATTCTTAGAAACGGTAGAAGCTAGAAAGACGATTTATGTACCAAACGCATCAGGAGGTGCTACCAGTGCGTTTTAGGCCTATATGCCGAATCAGGTTCCAAACATCTTTTCAGTTGTATTGAAACGTAAAAATTTTCATTCTAAGAAACGGTAGAAGCTAGAAACGATTTATGTACTGCACGCATCAGGAGATACTACCAGTGCGTTTTATGCTTATATACCGGATCAGGCTCTAAACGTCTTTTCAGGAGTTGTCTTGAAATGTAAAAATTTTCATTCTAAGAAACGGTAGAAGCTAGAAAGACTATTTATGTACCAAACGCATCAGGAGATACTACCATTGCGTTTTATGCTTATATATAGGATCAGGCTCTAAACGTCTTTTCAGGAGTTGTCTTGAAATGTAAAAATTTTCATTCTAAGAAACGGTAGAAGCTAGAAAGTCGATTCGGGTACCAAACGCATCAGGGGGTGCTACCAGTGCGTTTTAAACCTATATGCCGAATCTGGCTCCAAACATCTTTTCAGGAGTTGTCTTGAAATGTAAAAATTTTCATTCTAAGAAACGGCAGAAGCTAGAAAGACGATTTATGTACCAAACGCACCAGTGCGTTTTAGGCTATATATCGGATCAGGCTCTAAACGTCTTTTCAGGAGTTGTCTTGAAATGTAAAAATTTTCATTCTAAGTAAGGCAGAAGCTAAAAAGACGATTTATGTACCAAACGCACCAGTGCGTTTTAGGCTATATATCGGATCAGGCTCTAAACGTCTTTTCAGGTGTCTTAAAATGTAAAAATTTTCATTCTAAGAAACGGTAGAAGCTAGAAAGACGATTTATGTACCAAACGCATCAGGAGATACTCTAGTGTGTTTTATGTTTATATATCGGATCAGGCTCTAAACGTCTTTTCAGGAGTTGCCTTGAAATGTAAAAATTTTCATTCTAAGAAACGGTAGAAGCTAGAAAGACGATTTATGTACCAAACGCATCAGGAGATACTACCAGTGCGTTTTATGCTTATATATCGGATCACGCTCTAAACGTCTTTTCAGTAGTTGTCTTGAAATATAAAAATTTTCATTCTTAGAAACGGTAGAAGCTAGAAAGACGATTTATGTACCAAACGCATCAGGAGGTGCTACCAGTGCGTTTTATGCTTATATACCGGATCAGGCTCTAAACGTCTTTTCAGGAGTTGTCTTGAAATGTAAAAATTTTCATTCTAAGAAACGGTAGAAGCTAGAAAGACTATTTATGTACCAAACGCATCAGGAGATACTACCATTGCGTTTTATGCTTATATATAGGATCAGGCTCTAAACGTCTTTTCAGGAGTTGTCTTGAAATGTAAAAATTTTCATTCTAAGAAACGGTAGAAGCTAGAAAGTCGATTCGGGTACCAAACGCATCAGGGGGTGCTACCAGTGCGTTTTAAACCTATATGCCGAATCTGGCTCCAAACATCTTTTCAGGAGTTGTTTTGAAATGTAAAAATTTTCATTCTAAGAAACGGCAGAAGCTAGAAAGACGATTTATGTACCAAACGCACCAGTGCGTTTTAGGCTATATATCGGATCAGGCTCTAAACGTCTTTTCAGGAGTTGTCTTGAAATGTAAAAATTTTCATTCTAAGTAACGGCAGAAGCTAGAAAGACGATTTATGTACCAAACGCATCAGGAGATACTACCAGTTCGTTTTATGCTTATATATCGAATCAGGCTCTAAACGTCTTTTCAGGAGTTGTCTTGAAATGTAAAAATTTTCATTCTAAGGAACGGTAGAAGCTAGAAAGACGATTTATGAACCAAACGCATCAGGAGATACTACCAGTGCGTTTTATGCTTATATATCGGATCACACTCTAAACGTCTTTTCAGGAGTTGTCTTGAAATGTAAAAATTTTCATTCTTAGAAACGGTAGAAGCTAGAAAGACGATTTATGTACCAAACGCATCAGGAGGTGCTACCAGTGCGTTTTAGGCCTATATGCCGAATCAGGTTCCAAACATCTTTTCAGCTGTATTGAAACGTAAAAATTTTCATTCTAAGAAACGGTAGAAGCTAGAAAGACGATTTATGAACTGCACGCATCAGGAGATACTACCAGTGCGTTTTATGCTTATATATCGGATCAGGCTCTAAACGTCTTTTCAGGAGTTGTCTTGAAATGTAAAAATTTTCATTCTAAGAAACGGTAGAAGCTAGAAAGTCGATTAAAGTACCAAACGCATCAGGAGGTGCTACCAGTGCGTTTTAGGCCTATATATCGGATCAGGCTCTAAACGTCTTTTCAGGTGTTGTCTTAAAATGTAAAAATTTTCATTCTAAGGAACGGTAGAAGCTAGAAAGACGATTTATGCACCAAACGCATCAGGAGATATATTGAGTTTTATGTTTATATACCGGATCAGGCTCTAAACGCCTTTTCAGGAGTTGTCTTGAAATGTAAAAATTTTCATTCTAAGAAACGGTAGAAGCTAGAAAGTCGATTAAAGTACCAAACGCATCAGGAGGTGCTACCAGTGCGTTTTAGGCCTATATATCGGATCAGGCTCTAAACGTCTTTTCAGGTGTTGTCTTAAAATGTAAAAATTTTCATTCTAAGAAACGGTAGAAGCTAGAAAGACGATTTATGTACCAAACGCATCAGGAGATACTACCAGTGCGTTTTATGCTTATATATCGAATCAGGCTCTAAACGTCTTTTCAGGAGTTGTCTTGAAATGTAAAAATTTTCATTCTAAGAAACAGTAGAAGCTAGAAAGACGATTTATGTACCAAACGCATCAGGAGATACTACCAGTTCGTTTTATGCTTATATATCGAATCAGGCTCTAAACGTCTTTTCAGGAGTTGTCTTGAAATGTAAAAATTTTCATTCTAAGGAACGGTAGAAGCTAGAAAGACGATTTATGAACCAAACGCATCAGGAGATACTACCAGTGCGTTTTATGCTTATATATCGGATCACACTCTAAACGTCTTTTCAGGAGTTGTCTTGAAATGTAAAAATTTTCATTCTTAGAAACGGTAGAAGCTAGAAAGACGATTTATGTACCAAACGCATCAGGAGGTGCTACCAGTGCGTTTTAGGCCTATATGCCGAATCAGGTTCCAAACATCTTTTCAGCTGTATTGAAACGTAAAAATTTTCATTCTAAGAAACGGTAGAAGCTAGAAAGACGATTTATGAACTGCACGCATCAGGAGATACTACCAGTGCGTTTTATGCTTATATATCGGATCAGGCTCTAAACGTCTTTTCAGGAGTTGTCTTGAAATGTAAAAATTTTCATTCAAAGAAACGGTAGAAGCTACAAAGACGATTTATGTACCAAACGCATCAGGAGATACTACCAGTGCGTTTTATGCTTATATATCGGATGCGGCTCTAAACGTCTTTTCAGGAGTTGTCTTGAATTGTAAAAATTTTCATTCTAAGAAACGGAAGAAGCTAGAAAGTCGATTCAAGTACCAAACGCATCAGGGGGTGCTACCAGTGCGTTTTAAACCTATATGCCGAATCTGCCTCCAATCATCTTTTCAGGAGTTGTAATGAAATGTAAAAATTTTCATTCTAAGTAACGGCAGAAGCTAGAAAGACGATTTATGTACCAAACGCACCAGTGCGTTTTAGGCTATATATCGGATCAGGCTCTAAACGTCTTTTCAGGAGTTGTCTTGAAATGTAAAAATTTTCATTCTAAGAAACGGTAGAAGCTAGAAAGACGATTTATGTACCAAACGCATCAGGAGATACTCTAGTTTGTTTTATGTTTATATATCGGATCAGGCTCTAAACGTCTTTTCAGGAGTTGCCTTGAAATGTAAAAATTTTCATTCTAAGAAACGGTAGAAGCTAGAAAGACGATTTATGTACCAAACGCATCAGGAGATACTACCAGTGCGTTTTATGCTTATATATCGGATCACGCTCTAAACGTCTTTTCAGTAGTTGTCTTGAAATATAAAAATTTTCATTCTTAGAAACGGTAGAAGCTAGAAAGACGATTTATGTACCAAACGCATCAGGAGGTGCTACCAGTGCGTTTTAGGCCTATATGCCGAATCAGGTTCCAAACATCTTTTCAGTTGTATTGAAACGTAAAAATTTTCATTCTAAGAAACGGTAGAAGCTAGAAACGATTTATGTACTGCACGCATCAGGAGATACTACCAGTGCGTTTTATGCTTATATACCGGATCAGGCTCTAAACGTCTTTTCAGGAGTTGTCTTGAAATGTAAAAATTTTCATTCTAAGAAACGGTAGAAGCTAGAAAGACTATTTATGTACCAAACGCATCAGGAGATACTACCAGTGCGTTTTAAACCTATATGCCGAATCTGGCTCCAAACATCTTTTCAGGAGTTGTTTTGAAATGTAAAAATTTTCATTCTAAGAAACGGCAGAAGCTAGAAAGACGATTTATGTACCAAACGCACCAGTGCGTTTTAGGCTATATATCGGATCAGGCTCTAAACGTCTTTTCAGGAGTTGTCTTGAAATGTAAAAATTTTCATTCTAAGTAACGGCAGAAGCTAGAAAGACGATTTATGTACCAAACGCACCAGTGCGTTTTAGGCTATATATCGGATCAGGCTCTAAACGTCTTTTCAGGTGTCTTAAAATGTAAAAATTTTCATTCTAAGAAACGGTAGAAGCTAGAAAGACGATTTATGTACCAAACGCATCAGGAGATACTCTAGTGTGTTTTATGTTTATATATCGGATCAGGCTCTAAACGTCTTTTCAGGAGTTGCCTTGAAATGTAAAAATTTTCATTCTAAGAAACGGTAGATGCTAGAAAGACGATTTATGTACCAAACGCATCAGGAGATACTACCAGTGCGTTTTATGCTTATTTATCGAATCAGGCTCTAAACGTCTTTTCAGGAGTTGTCTTGAAATGTAAAAATTTTCATTCTAAGAAACGGTAGAAGCTAGAAAGACGATTTATGTACCAAACGCATCAGGAGACTACCAGTGCGTTTTAGCTTATATACCGAATCAGGCTCTAAACGTCTTTTCAGGAGTTGTCTTGAAATGTAAAAATTTTCATTCTAAGAAACGGTAGAAGCTAGAAAGACATTTATGTACCAAACGCATCAGGAGATACTACCATTGCGTTTTATGCTTATATATGGATCAGGCTCTAAACGTCTTTTCAGGAGTTGTCTTGAAATGTAAAAATTTTCATTCTAAGAAACGGTAGAAGCTAGAAAGCATTGGGTACCAAACGCATCGGGGGGTCTACCAGTGCGTTTTAAACCTATATGCCGAATCTGGCTCCAAACATCTTTTCAGGAGTTGTTTTGAAATGTAAAAATTTTCATTCTAAGAAACGGCAGAAGCTAGAAAGACGATTTATGTACCAAACGCACCAGTGCGTTTTAGGCTATATATCGGATCAGGCTCTAAACGTCTTTTCAGGAGTTGTCTTGAAATGTAAAAATTTTCATTCTAAGTAACGGCAGAAGCTAGAAAGACGATTTATGTACCAAACGCACCAGTGCGTTTTAGGCTATATATCGGATCAGGCTCTAAACGTCTTTTCAGGTGTCTTAAAATGTAAAAATTTTCATTCTAAGAAACGGTAGAAGCTAGAAAGACAATTTATGTACCAAACGCATCAGGAGATACTCTAGTGTGTTTTATGTTTATATATCGGATCAGGCTCTAAACGTCTTTTCAGGAGTTGCCTTGAAATGTAAAAATTTTCATTCTAAGAAACGGTAGATGCTAGAAAGACGATTTATGTACCAAACGCATCAGGAGATACTACCAGTGCGTTTTATGCTTATTTATCGAATCAGGCTCTAAACGTCTTTTCAGGAGTTGTCTTGAAATGTAAAAATTTTCATTCTAAGAAACGGTAGAAGCTAGAAAGACGATTTATGTACCAAACGCATCAGGAGACTACCAGTGCGTTTTACGCTTATATATCGAATCAGGCTCTAAACGTCTTTTCAGGAGTTGTCTTGAAATGTAAAAATTTTCATTCTTAGAAACGGTAGAAGCTAGAAAGACGATTTATGTACCAAACGCATCAGGAGGTGCTACCAGTGCGTTTTATGCTTATATATCGGATCACGCTCTAAACGTCTTTTCAGGAGTTGTCTTGAAATGTAAAAATTTTCATTCTAAGAAACGGTAGAAGCTAGAAAGACGATTTATGTACCAAACGCATCAGGAGATACTCTAGTGTGTTTTATGTTTATATATCGGATCAGGCTCTAAACGTCTTTTCAGGAGTTGCCTTGAAATGTAAAAATTTTCATTCTAAGAAACGGTAGATGCTAGAAAGACGATTTATGTACCAAACGCATCAGGAGATACTACCAGTGCGTTTTATGCTTATTTATCGAATCAGGCTCTAAACGTCTTTTCAGGAGTTGTCTTGAAATGTAAAAATTTTCATTCTAAGAAACGGTAGAAGCTAGAAAGACGATTTATGTACCAAACGCATCAGGAGACTACCAGTGCGTTTTACGCTTATATATCGAATCAGGCTCTAAACGTCTTTTCAGGAGTTGTCTTGAAATGTAAAAATTTTCATTCTTAGAAACGGTAGAAGCTAGAAAGACGATTTATGTACCAAACGCATCAGGAGGTGCTACCAGTGCGTTTTATGCTTATATATCGGATCACGCTCTAAACGTCTTTTCAGGAGTTGTCTTGAAATGTAAAAATTTTCATTCTAAGGAACGGTAGAAGCTAGAAAGACGATTTATGAACCAAACGCATCATTTTCATTCTAAGAACGGTAGAAGCTGAAAGACGATTTATGACCAAACGCATCAGGAGATACTCATGGTTTTATGTTATATACGATCAGGCTTAAACGTTTTTCAGGAGTTGTCTGAAATGTAAAAATTTTCATTCTAAGAAACGGTAGAAGCTAGAAAGACGATTTATGTACCAAACGCATCAGGAGATACTCCAGTGGTTTTATGTTATATATCGAATCAGGCTTAAACGTCTTTTCAGGAGTTGTCTTGAAATGTAAAAATTTTCATTCTAAGAAACGGTAGAAGCTTGAAAGACGATTTATGTACCAAACGCATCAGGAGATACTACCAGTGCGTTTTATGCTTATATATCGAATCAGGCTATAAACGTCTTTTCAGGAGTTGTCTTGAAATGTAAAAATTTTCATTCTAAGGAACGGTAAAGCTAGAAAGACGATTTATGTACCAAACGCATCAGGAGATACTCTAGTGTGTTTTATGTTTATATACGGATCAGGTCTAAACGCTTTTCGGGTTGCCTTGAAATTAAAAATTTTCATTCTAAGAAACGGTAGAGCTAGAAAGACGATTTATGACCAAACGCATCAGGAGATACTACCAGTGCGTTTTATGCTTATTTATCGAATCAGGCTTAAACGTCTTTTCAGGAGTTGTCTTGAAATGTAAAAATTTTCATTCTAAGAAACGGTAGAAGCTAGAAAGACGATTTATGTACCAAACGCATCAGGAGACTACCAGTGCGTTTTACGCTTAATATCGAATCAGGCTCTAAACGTCTTTTCAGGAGTTGTCTTGAAATGTAAAAATTTTCATTCTTAGAAACGGTAGAAGCTAGAAAGACATTTATGTACCAAACGCATCAGGAGGTCTCCAGTGGTTTTATGTTATATATCGGATCAGCTCTAAACCTTTTCAGGAGTTGTCTTGAAATGTAAAAATTTTCATTCTAAGGAACGGTAGAAGCTAGAAAGACGATTTATGAACCAAACGCATCAGGAGATACTCAATGGTTTTATGTTTATATACCGGATCAGGCTTAAACGTTTTTCAGGAGTTGTCTGGAAATGTAAAAATTTTCATTCTAAGAAACGGAGAAGCTAGAAAGACGATTTATGTACCAAACGCACCAGTGCGTTTTAGCTATATATCGAATCAGGCTTAAACGTCTTTTCAGGAGTTGTCTTGAAATGTAAAAATTTTCATTCTAAGAAACGGAGAAGCTTGAAAGACGATTTATGTACCAAACGCACCAGTGCGTTTTAGCTATATATCGAATCAGGCTTAAACGTCTTTTCAGGTGTCTTAAATGTAAAAATTTTCATTCTAAGGAACGGTAGAAGCTAGAAAGACGATTTATGTACCAAACGCATCAGGAGATACTCTAGTGTGTTTTATGTTTATATATCGAATCAGGCTCTAAACGTCTTTTCAGGAGTTGCTTGAAATGTAAAAATTTTCATTCTAAGAAACGGTAGAAGCTAGAAAGACGATTTATGTACCAAACGCATCAGGAGATACTACCAGTGCGTTTTATGCTTATTATCGAATCAGGCTTAAACGTCTTTTCAGGAGTTGTCTTGAAATGTAAAAATTTTCATTCTAAGGAACGGTAAAAGCTAGAAAGACGATTTATGTACCAAACGCATCAGGAGATACCAGTGGTTTTAGTTTATATACCGGATCAGGGTCTAAACGACTTTTCAGTTGTCTTGAAATTTAAAAATTTTCATTCTAAGAAACGGTAGAAGCTAGAAAGACGATTTATGAACCAAACGCATCAGGAGATACTACCAGTGCGTTTTATGCTTATATATCGGATCGTCTTTTCAGGAGTTGTCTTGAAATGTAAAAATTTTCATTCTAAGAAACGGTAGAAGCTAGAAAGACGATTTATGTACCAAACGCATCAGGAGATACTACCAGTGCGTTTTATGCTTATATATCGGATCACGCTCTAAACGTCTTTTCAGGAGCTGTCTTGAAATGTAAAAATTTTCATTTATCATCAGGCTCTAAACGTCTTTTCAGGAGTTGTCTTGAAATGTAAAAATTTTCATTCTAAGAAACGGTAGAAGCTAGAAAGACTATTTATGTACCAAACGCATCAGGAGATACTCTAGTGTGTTTTATGTTTATATATCGGATCAGGCTCTAAACAACTCTTTTCAGGAGTTGTCTTGAAATGTAAAAATTTTCATTCTAAGGAACGGTAAAAGCTAGAAAGACGATTTATGTACCAAACGCATCAGGAGATACTCTAGTGTGTTTTATGTTTATATACCGGATCAGGGTCTAAACGACTTTTCAGTTGTCTTGAAATTTAAAAATTTTCATTCTAAGAAACGGTAGAAGCTAGAAAGACGATTTATGAACCAAACGCATCAGGAGATACTACCAGTGCGTTTTATGCTTATATATCGAATCAGGCTCTAAACGTCTTTTCAGGAGTTGTCTTGAAATGTAAAAATTTTCATTCTAAGAAACGGTAGAAGCTAGAAAGACGATTTATGTACCAAACGCATCAGGAGATACTACCAGTGCGTTTTATGCTTATATATGGGAATAAAAGGGGTTTTAAATTAAACCCGGTCTTTTTTCAGGAGTTGTCTTGAAATGTAAAAATTTTCATTCTAAGAAACGGTAGAAGCTTGAAAGACTATTTATGTACCAAACGCATCAGGAGATACTCCTAGTGTGTTTTATGTTTATATATCGGATCAGGCTCTAAACAACTTTTCAGGAGTTGTCTTGAAATGTAAAAATTTTCATTCTAAGGAACGGTAGAAGCTAGAAAGACGATTTATGTACCAAACGCATCAGGAGATACTCCTAGTGTGTTTTATGTTTATATATCGAATCAGGCTCTAAACGTCTTTTCAGGAGTTGTCTTGAAATGTAAAAATTTTCATTCTAAGAAACGGTAGAAGCTAGAAAGACGATTTATGTACCAAACGCACCAAGTGCGTTTTAGCTATATATCGAATCAGGCTATAAACGTCTTTTCAGGAGTTGTCTTGAAATGTAAAAATTTTCATTCTAAGGAACGGTAAAAGCTAGAAAGACGATTTATGTACCAAACGCATCAGGAGATACTCTAGTGTGTTTTATGTTTATATACCGGATCAGGGTCTAAACGACTTTTCAGTTGTCTTGAAATTTAAAAATTTTCATTCTAAGAAACGGTAGAAGCTAGAAAGACGATTTATGAACCAAACGCATCAGGAGATACTACCAGTGCGTTTTACGCTTATATATCGAATCAGGCTCTAAACGTCTTTTCAGGAGTTGTCTTGAAATGTAAAAATTTTCATTCTTAGAAACGGTAGAAGCTAGAAAGACGATTTATGTACCAAACGCATCAGGAGGTGCTACCAGTGCGTTTTATGCTTATATATCGGATCACGCTCTAAACGTCTTTTCAGGAGTTGTCTTGAAATGTAAAAATTTTCATTCTAAGGAACGGTAGAAGCTAGAAAGACGATTTATGAACCAAACGCATCAGGAGATACTCTAATGTGTTTTATGTTTATATACCGGATCAGGCTCTAAACGTATTTTCAGGAGTTGTCTGGAAATGTAAAAATTTTCATTCTAAGAAACGGTAGAAGCTAGAAAGACGATTTATGTACCAAACGGATCAGGAGATACTACCAGTGCGTTTTATGCTTATATATCGGATCACGCTCTAAACGTCTTTTCAGTTGTCTTGAAATGTAAAAATTTTCATTCTTAGAAACGGTAGAAGCTAGAAAGACGATTTATGTACCAAACGCATCAGGAGATATATTGAGTTTTATGTTTATATACCGGATCAGGCTCTAAACGCCTTTTCAGGAGTTGTCTTGAAATGTAAAAATTTTCATTCTAAGAAGCGGTAGAAGCTAGAAAGACGATTTATGTACCAAACGCATCAGGAGATACTACCAGTGCGTTTTATGCTTATATATCGGATCACGCTCTAAACGTCTTTTCAGGAGCTGTCTTGAAATGTAAAAATTTTCATTTATCATCAGGCTCTAAACGTCTTTTCAGGAGTTGTCTTGAAATGTAAAAATTTTCATTCTAAGGAACGGTAGAAGCTAGAAAGACGATTTATGTACCAAACGCATCAGGAGATACTCTAGTGTGTTTTATGTTTATATATCGAATCAGGCTCTAAACGTCTTTTCAGGAGTTGTCTTGAAATGTAAAAATTTTCATTCTAAGAAACGGTAGAAGCTAGAAAGACGATTTATGTACCAAACGCATCAGGAGATACTACCAGTGCGTTTTATGCTTATATATCGAATCAGGCTATAAACGTCTTTTCAGGAGTTGTCTTGAAATGTAAAAATTTTCATTCTAAGGAACGGTAAAAGCTAGAAAGACGATTTATGTACCAAACGCATCAGGAGATACTCTAGTGTGTTTTATGTTTATATACCGGATCAGGGTCTAAACGACTTTTCAGTTGTCTTGAAATTTAAAAATTTTCATTCTAAGAAACGGTAGAAGCTAGAAAGACGATTTATGAACCAAACGCATCAGGAGATACTCTAGTGGGTTTTATGTTTATATACCGGATCAGGCTCTAAACGTCTTTTCAGTTGTCTTGAAATGTAAAAATTTTCATTCTAAGAAACGGTAGAAGCTAGAAAGTCGATTCGGGTACCAAACGAATCAGGAGGTGCTACCAGTGCGTTTTAAACCTATATGCCGAATCACGCTCTAAACGTCTTTTCAGGAGTTGTCTTGAATTGTAAAAATTTTCATTCTAAGAAACGGAAGAAGCTAGAAAGTCGATTTATTTACCAAACGCATCAGGAGATACTACCAGTGCGTTTTATGCTTATATATCGAATCAGGCTATAAACGTCTTTTCAGGAGTTGTCTTGAAATGTAAAAATTTTCATTCTAAGGAACGGTAGAAGCTAGAAAGACGATTTATGTACCAAACGCATCAGGAGATACTCTAGTGTGTTTTATGTTTATATACCGGATCAGGCTCTAAACGTCTTTTCAGGAGTTGTCTTGAAATTTAAAAATTTTCATTCTAAGAAACGGTAGAAGCTAGAAAGACGATTTATGAACCAAACGCATCAGGAGATACTCTAGTGTGTTTTATGTTTATATATCGGATCAGGCTCTAAACGTCTTTTCAGGAGTTGTCTTGAAATGTAAAAATTTTCATTCTAAGGAACGGTAGAAGCTAGAAAGACGATTTATGTACCAAACGCATCAGGAGATACTACCAGTGCGTTTTATGCTTATATTTCGGATCACGCTCTAAACGTCTTTTCAGGAGTTGTCTTGAAATGTAAAAATTTTCATTCTAAGAAACGGTAGAAGCTAGAAAGACTATTTATGTACCAAACGCATTAGGAGATAATACCAGTGCCTTTTATGCTTATATATCGAATCACGCTCTAAACGTCTTTTCAGGAGTTGTCTTGAAATGTAAAAATTTTCATTCTAAGAAATGGTAGAAGCTAGAAAGTCGATTAGGGTACCAAACGCATCAGGAGGTGCTACTAGTGCGTTTTAAACCTATATGCCGAATCACGCTCTAAACGTCTTTTCAGGAGTTGTCTTGAATTGTAAAAATTTTCATTCTAAGAAACGGAAGAAGCTAGAAAGTCGATTCAAGTACCAAACGCATCAGGAGATACTCTAGTCTGTTTTATGTTTATATACCGGATCAGGCTCTAAACGTCTTTTCAGGAGTTGTCTTGAAATTTAAAAATTTTCATTCTAAGAAACGGTAGAAGCTAGAAAGACGATTTATGTACCAAACGTATCAGGAGATACTCTAGTGTGTTTAATGTTTATATACCGGATCAGGCTCTAAACGTATTTTCAGGAGTTGTCTTGAAATGTAATAATTTTCATTCTAAGAAACGATAGAAGCTAGAAAGACGATTTATGTACCAAACGCATCAGGAGATACTACCAGTGCGTTTTATGCTTGTATATCGGATCAGGCTCTAAACGTCTTTTCAGGAGTTGTCTTGAAATGTAAAAATTTTCATTCTAAGAAACGGTAGAAGCTAGAAAGTCGATTAGGGTACCAAACGCATCAGGAGGTGCTACTAGTGCGTTTTAAACCTATATGCCGAATAACGCTCTAAACGTCTTTTCAGGAGTTGTCTTGAATTGTAAAAATTTTCATTCTAAGAAACGGTAGTAGCTAGAAAGTCGATTCATGTACCAAACTCATCAGGAGGTGCTACCAGTGCGTTTTAAACCTATATGCCGAATCTGGCTCCAAACATCTTTTCAGGAGTTGTAATGAAATGTAAAAATTTTCATTCGAAGAAACGGTAGAAGCTAGTAAGACGATTTATGTACCAAACGCATCAGGAGATACTACCAGTGCGTTTCATGCTTATATATCGAATCAGGCTCTAAACGTCTTCAGGAGTTGTCTTGAAATGTAAAAATTTTCATTCTAATAAACGGTAGAAGCTAGAAAGACGATTTATGTACCAAACGCATCAGGAGATACTCTAGTGTGTTTTATGTTTATATAAAATACGTTTAGAGCCTGATCCGATATATAGGCCTAAAACGCACTGGTAGCACCTCCTGATGTGTTTGGTATTTGAATCGACTTTCTAGCTTCTACCGTTTCTCAGAATGAAAATTTTTACATTTCAAGACAATTCCTGAAAAGATGTTTGGAGCCTGTGATACGGCATATAAGCAGAGGAGGCACTGTTAGCACCTGATGCCTTTGGTACATGAATCGTCTTTCTAGCTTCTACCGTTTCTTAGAATGAAAATTTTTACATTTCAAGACCACTCCTGAGAAGACGTTTAGAGCCTGATCCGATTTCCAGATTCAGAACAATTTCTTCCAGCTAGGCTACTCTTACGTCGAAAGTCACCAGTTTATTGTTTATTTCTTCCTGTTCAACCTTTACTCCTTTTAATTCTTCTCTTGTTTCACCTTTGACATAACGTTAACGGACTATCAACATGTATACGTTTACTTGAGCCACGTTTGACTGAACGTTAAAAGATATTCAACATGTATACATTCACTTAAACCACGTTTGACGTAACGTTAAAAGACAATCAACATGTATACGTTCATTTGAACCACGTTTGGTTTAACGTTAACACATGTATACAATTAATTAAACAACGTTTGACATAACGTTAACAGACTATCAACATGTATACGTCCACTTGAACCACGTTTGACATAACGATAGAATGCAATCATCATGTATAGGTTTACTCGAACCCCACTTGACATAACGTTAAAACACTATCAACACGTATATGGTAACTTGAACCACGTTTTACATAACGTTAACAGACTATCGGCGTGTAAACGTTCACTTGAACCTCGTTTGAAATAACGTTAACAGACTATCAACATGTATGGGTTCACTTGAACCACATGTGACCAACCGTTAAAAGACTATCAACATGTATACGTTCATTTTAACCCCCTTTGACATAACGTTAACCGATTATCAACATGTATACGTTGACATGAACCACAATTGATTTACCGTTAATACAGCATCAACATGTATACGTTCACTTAAACCACGTTTGACGTAACGTTAGCAGACTATCAACATGTATACTTTCAAGAGAACCACGTTTGACATAACGTTAAAAGACTATCAACATAAATACGCTCACATGAATCCCCTTTGACATAACGTTAACAGACCATCAACATGTATACGTTCACTTGAACCACGTTTAACATAACGTTAAAAGACTATCAAGATGTATACGTTCACTTGAGCCACGTTTGACATAACGTTAACAGACTATCAGCATGTATACGTTCACTTGAACCACGTTTGACATAACGTTAGAAGACTATCAACATGAATACGCTCATTTGAACCCCTTTTGACATAACGTTAACAGACCATCAACATGTATACGTTCATTTGAACCACGTTTGGTTTAACGTTAACACAGCGTCAACATGTATACGTTCACTTGAACCACGTTTGACATAACGTTGACAGACTAGCAACATGTATACGTTCACTTAAACCAGGTCTGACATTATTTCAACAGACTATCAACATGTAAACGTTCACATGAACCTCGTATGGCATAACGTTAACAGACTATCAACATGTATACATTCACATGAGCCCCCTTTGACATAGCGTTAACAGACTATCAACATGTATACGTTTACCTGAACCACGTTTGACTTAACGTTAAAAGATATTCAACATGTATACGTTCACTTGAACCACGTTTGACATAGCGTTTAAAAAAAATAAATATGTATACCTCATTTGACCCCCTTTGACATAACGTTTACTTTAATCCCATTTGACAGAACATTAACAGACTATCAACATGTATAAGTTCACTTGAATCACCTTTGACATAACGTTAACAGACCATCAACATGTACAAGTTCACTTGAACCACGTTTGACATTACGTTAACAGACTATCAACATGTATACGTTCACTTGAACCACGTTTGGCATAACGTTAACAGACTATCAACATGTATACGTTCACTGGAACCACGTTTGACTTTACGTTAACAGACTATAAACATGTTCACTTGAACCTCGTTCGACATTACGTTTACAGACTATCAATATGTATACAATTACTTCACCACGTTTGAAATAGCTTTAACAGACTATCAACATGCATTCGTTCACTTAAACCACGTTTGACATAGCGTTAACAGACTATCAACATGTATACCTTCACTTGAACCACGTTTGGCATAACGTACACAGACTGTCAACATGTATACGTTCCCTTGAACCACGTTTGGCATAACGTTAATAGACTATCAACATGTATACGTTCACTTGAACCATGTTTGGCTTAATGTTAACAGACCATCAACATGTATACAATTACTTGAACCACGTTTGACATAACCTTAACAGACTATCAACATGTATACGTTCACTTGAATCACCTTTGACATAACGTTAACGGACTATCAACATGTATACGTTTACCTGAACCACGTTTGACTGAACGTTAAAAGATATTCAACATGTATACATTCACTTTAACCACGTTTGACATAACGTTAAAAGACAATCAACATGCATACGTTCATTTGAACCACGTTTGGTTTAACGTTAACACATGTATACAATTAATTAAACAACGTTTGACATAGCGTTAACAGACTATCAACATGTATAAGTTCACTTGAACCATGTGCGACATAAGGCTAACAGACTATCAACATGTAAATGTTCACTTAAACCACGTTTGACATAACGTAAACAGACTACCAGCATGTAAACGTGCACTTGAACCACGTTTGACATAACGTTAAAACACTATCAACACGTATATGTTAACTTGAACCACGTTTTACATAACGTTAACAGACTATCGGCGTGTAAACGTTCACTTGAACCTCGTTTGAAATAACGTTAACAGACTATCAACATGTATACGTTCACTTAAAGCACGTTTGACGTAACGTTAGCAGACTATCAACATGTATACGTTCAAGAGAACCACGTTTGACATAACGTTAAAAGACTATCAACATAAATACGCTCATTTGAATCCCCATTGACATAACGTTAACAGACCATCAACATGTATACGTTCACATGAACCACGTTTAACATAACGTTAAAAGACTATCAAGATGTATACGTTCACTTGAACCACGTTTGACATAACGTTAACAGACTATCAGCATGTATACGTTCACTTGAACCACGTTTGACATAACGTTAGAAGACTATCAACATGAATACGCTCATTTGAACCCTTTTTGACATAACGTTAACAGACCATCAACATGTATACGTTCATTTGAACCACGTTTGGTTTAACGTTAACACAGCGTCAACATGTATACGTTCACTTGAACCACGTTTGACATAACGTTGACAGACTATCAACATGTATACGTTCACTTGAATCACCTTTGACATAACGTTAACGGACTACCAACATGTATACGTTTACCTGAGCCACGTTTGACTGAACGTTAAAAGATATTCAACATGTATACATTCACTTTAACCACGTTTGACATAACGTTAAAAGACAATCAACATGTATACGTTCATTTGAAACACGTTTGGTTTAACGTTAACACATGTATACAATTAATTAAACAACGTTTGACATAACGTTAACAGACTATCAACATGTATACGTCCACTTGAACCACGTTTGACATAACGATAGAAGGCAATCATCATGTATAGGTTTACTCGAACCCCACTTGACATAACGTTAAAACACTATCAACACGTATATGGTAACTTGAACCACGTTTTACATAACGTTAACAGACTATGGGCATGTAAACGTTCACTTGAACCTCTTTTGAAATAACGTTAACAGACTATCAACGTGTATAGGTTCACATGAACCACGTTTGACCAAACGTTAAGAGACTATCAACATGTATACCATCATTTTAACCCCCTTTGACATAACGTTAACCGATTATCAACATGTATACGTTGACATGAACCACAATTGATTTACCGTTAATACAGCATCAACATGTATAAGTTCACTTAAACCACGTTTGACGTAACGTTAGCAGACTATCAACATGTATACTTTCAAGAGAACCACGTTTGACATAACGTTAAAAGACTATCAACATAAATACGCTCAGATGAATCCCCTTTGACATAACGTTAACAGACCATCAAAATGTATACGTTCACTTGAACCACTTTTGGGACATAACGTTAGAAGACTATCAAGATGTATACGTTCACTTGAGCCACGTTTGACATAACGTTAACAGACTATCAGCATGTATACGTTCACTTGAACCACGTTTGACATAACGTTAGAAGACTATCAACATGAATACGCTCATTTAAACCCCTTTTGACATAACGTTAACAGACCATCAACATGTATACGTTCATTTGAACCACGTTTGGTTTAACGTTAACACAGCGTCAACATGTATACGTTCACTTGAACCACGTTTGACATAACGTTACAGACTATCAACATGTATACGTTCACTTGAACCACGTTTGGCATAACGTTAACAGACTATCAACATGTATACGTTCACTCGAACCACGTTTGACTTTACGTTAACAGACTATCAACATGTTCACTTGAACCTCGTTCGACATTACGTTAACAGACTATCAATATGTATACAATTACTTAAACCACGTTTGAAAAAAGCTTTAACAGACTATCAACATGCATTCGTTCACTTGAACCACGTTTGACAAAAGCGTTAACAGACTATCAACATGTATACCTTCACTTGAACCACGTTTGGCATAACTTTAACAGACTGTCAACATGTATACGTTCCCTTGAACCACGTTTGGCATAACGTTAATAGACTATCAACATGTATACGTTCACTTGAACCATGTTTGGCTTAATGTTAACAGACTATCAATATGTATACAATTACTTAAACCACGTTTAAACAAAAGCTTTAACAGACTATCAACATGCATTCGTTCACTTGAACCACGTTTGACATAGCGTTAACAGACTATCAACATGTATACCTTCACTTGAACCACGTTTGGCATAACTTTACACAGACTGTCAACATGTATACGTTCACTTGAACCGTGGCATAACGTTAACAGACTATCAACATGTAAATTCACAACCACGTTTGACATAACGTTAACAGACTATCAACATGTATACGTTCACTTGAACCACGTTTGACATAACGATAGAAGGCAATCATCATGTATAGGTTTACTCGAACCCCACTTGACATAACGTTAACACTACCAAACATGTAAACGTCACTTGAACCACTTTTTAACATAACGTTAACAGACTATGGGCATGTAAACGTTCACTTGAACCTCTTTTGAAATAACGTTAACAGACTATCAACGTGTATAGGTTCACATGAACCACGTTTGACCAAACGTTAAGAGACTATCAACATGTATACCATCATTTTAACCCCCTTTGACATAACGTTAACCGATTATCAACATGTATACGTTGACATGAACCACAATTGATTTACCGTTAATACAGCATCAACATGTATAAGTTCACTTAAACCACGTTTGACGTAACGTTAGCAGACTATCAACATGTATACTTTCAAGAGAACCACGTTTGACATAACGTTAAAAGACTATCAACATAAATACGCTCAGATGAATCCCCTTTGACATAACGTTAACAGACCATCAAAATGTATACGTTCACTTGAACCACGTTTGACATAACGTTAGAAGACTATCAAGATGTATACGTTCACTTGAGCCACGTTTGACATAACGTTAACAGACTATCAGCATGTATACGTTCACTTGAACCACGTTTGACATAACGTTAGAAGACTATCAACATGAATACGCTCATTTAAACCCCTTTTGACATAACGTTAACAGACCATCAACATGTATACGTTCATTTGAACCACGTTTGGTTTAACGTTAACACAGCGTCAACATGTATACGTTCACTTGAACCACGTTTGACATAACGTTGACAGACTAGCAACATGTATACGTTCACTTGAACCACGTTTGGCATAACGTTAACAGACTATCAACATGTATACGTTCACTCGAACCACGTTTGACTTTACGTTAACAGACTATAAACATGTTCACTTGAACCTCGTTCGACATTACGTTTACAGACTATCAATATGTATACAATTACTTCACCACGTTTGAAATAGCTTTAACAGACTATCAACATGCATTCGTTCACTTAAACCACGTTTGACATAGCGTTAACAGACTATCAACATGTATACCTTCACTTGAACCACGTTTGGCATAACGTACACAGACTGTCAACATGTATACATTCCCTTGAACCACGTTTGGCATAACGTTAATAGACTATCAACATGTATACGTTCACTTGAACCATGTTTGGCTTAATGTTAACAGACTATCAATATGTATACAATTACTTCACCACGTTTGAAATAGCTTTAACAGACTATCAACATGCATTCGTTCACTTAAACCACGTTTGACATAGCGTTAACAGACTATCAACATGTATACCTTCACTTGAACCACGTTTGGCATAACGTACACAGACTGTCAACATGTATACGTTCACATGAACCTCGTATGGCATAACGTTAACAGACTATCAATATGTATACATTCACATGAGCCCCCTTTGACATAACGTTAACAGACTATCAACATGTAAACGTTCACTTGAACCACATTTATTTCTTTTATTGTTTTCCCCCGCTAGGGCAATCCATTTTATATTGCTTAGAAAGGCCTTTTAATCGCAAACAGTCATAGTGATGCATTCGTTTTTGTCTATTTACAAGAATTTCTAGAAATTTATTGATTATGTAAATTGAGGAAACATTTCTACAAATTATTTCGTCTTTTAAAATTGAGAAAATATTTCTAGAAATTATTTCATCTTTTATATTTTCATCAGGAATCAATTCGCTCATTTGCAGGAATTTGACCAGGAATAGTTTCGTTTTGACAATGAATGAATTTCTCAGAAATTAATTCGTAAAAAATTAAGAAATAGTTTCGCTTCCATTTTTTTCTGTACTGTAAAGTTTAATATTCAAACAGAAACCCAATTAATAACAAAAACCATACAATATGCACAATACTTTTTACTTATTTTATTGATAAAGATTAGTATCCATTTGGAGCTTGAAGATTTTACTGATCTGACGGTTAACGCTCATTATACCATTGCGCATGTATAGACTGGAGCAGAAATTTAATTAAAGTTTTAGGTAATAGTTCATATTAATTAAAAGGATATTCATTAATTACTAAGTGGCATGCACAACGCTTTGTTTTTGTTAAAACCCCCTTTGACACAACGTTAACAGACTAACATGTATACGTTCACTTGAACCACGTTTGACTTAATGTCAACAGACCATCAACATGTATACAATTACTTGAACCACGTTTGACATAGTGTTAACACACTATCAACATGTATAGGTTCACTTGAACCACGTCTGACCAAACGTTAAAAGACTATCAACATGTATACGTTCACTTTAACCACGTTTGACATAACGTTAAAAGGCAATCAACATGTATACGGTCATTTGAACCACGTTTGGTTTAACGTTAACACATATATACAATTAATTAAACAACGTTTGACAGCGTTAACAGACTATCAACATAAATACGCTCATTTGAATCCCCATTGACATAACGTTAACAGACCATCAACATGTATACGTTCACATGAACCACGTTTAACATAACGTTAACAGACTATCAGCATGTATACGTTCACTTGAACCACGTTTGACATAACGTTAGAAGACTATCAACATGAATACGCTCATTTGAACCCCTTTTGACATAACGTTAACAGACCATCAACATGTATAGGTTCACTTGAACCACGTTTGACCAAACGTTAAAAGACTATCAACATTTATACGTTCACTTGAATCACCTTTGACATAACGTTAACAGACTATCAACATGTATACGTTTACCTGAACCACGTTTGACTTACCGTTAAAAGATATTCAACATGTAATCATTCACTTTAACCACGTTGGACATAACGTTAAAAGACAGTCAACATGTATACGTTCACTTGAACCACGATTGACAAATCCTTAACAGACTATCAACATGTATAAGTTCACCTGAATCACCTTTGACATAACGTTAACAGGCCATCAACATGTATACGTTCCCTTGAACCACGTTTGGCATAACGTTAACAGATTATCAACATGTATACGTTCACCTGAACCATGTTTGGCTTAATGTTTACAGACCATCAACATGTAAACAATTACTTAAACCACGTTTGACATAACCTTAACAAACTATCAACATGTTGTAACGTTTTTTTTTCTATGAAAAATCCCGTTACTGAAGTTTTATTTATTTCGATTCAGTTTGTGTTTGTCTTGGTTCAGTTTTGTTGATTATTTCTTAATGTTGATCGACCTTCCGTCTTATCATCAAGGCTAACAACCTTCGCGCAGGACTAGGCGATCGATGGTGGGATCGATGAAATTTTCCGGTCGGTGCTCGAGGTCTTTTTCCTCGATCCTTGACACTGACGTGACGTGTGTGTGTGTGTTTTTCTGTTGGTGTTCTGTGCTTGGTTTTGCGTGAGAGTTTTTTTTGTGATCCACTTACCTTTGCATTTTAATAGTTCATGTAAAATTCATTCAAATTAATTATTTCTTTTAAAATCTTTTTTGCTATTCACTCAATATTTATTTTTGATGTAACTGATTAATTTTTACGAAATTTTCCTTATTACCACGTGGTCTCTTTTTTAAATATCTTACAGTATATTTGTAATCTTTTGGGCCTTTGTGGCCAATTTTTAAATTTTTTCATTTAATTAATTTTTCTCACTTTTTAATTTATATATTTTTAATAGTCAAAATTTTTTATGGTATCTGGGGTGTATCTTGAGTGCATGTTGGTTTAACGACAGTGACCCCTACTACTCCCTTTTTATCCGTTTTTTGTTTAAGCATCTTCAATGCGAACAACTTTTTAACATTTGTTTAATGTTTTTTGGTTTTAGGAAATTTATCAGCACTTTTATTTGTGCCCTTATTTGTCAGCCCATTGAGATTTTCTTAGAATAGGTTCCGGTTGGATTAGGGGGCTGGGATTAAAGGGTAGGGGTGAAGACATCCTGAATCTATGTTACAAAGGCAAATAGACGAAGCTCTAGTTTCCAACTAGTCTCAATAACCTGTTAGAGGCCGATAAATTCCTGCAGGCGGCCCCTTGAAGATTAAAAGGTTGGTCCATGAAGCTATTTCGCTGATATCCTCTTGCCTCACAACACAGCACGAGAAGTCCCCGATTATACCCTGAAACCAGCTTCCAGTCCCTACATTGGAGCAGGGAACCTTTCTTTTTGGTGGGCTACATATGTTGTTGTAAGTTATGTTGTTATTTTGTTGTGTGTAATTTTTTGTTAATATACTCTTCAAGTTTTATTTGTTTTTTTTTAAGAGAGCTTCGAGCTCTCTAAAGCTTCAGGATTCTGCAGGAACCACCGATGCACTACCCGGTGCCCAAGAAATTTGTCGTTTCATTTATTCTTTTCTTTGTTTGACAAAGTGGCGGCCGAGCACGTTTTCTTATTAATATTTCATGTTAATTAAATTAATTTAAAACAAATTATTAATAATTTCAAAACCCAAGTAATAGTTTTGTTAAATTGGCGCGGCACGAGCAGGGACCTGAAGAATCCTGATTGCAATTTTTTTTCTGGTATTTATTGTAACTGGTAAACAAAATCTTTTTTTGTGATTAAATTTATATTTTGTACATTATTTTTGCATTTACTGCATTTAACCTTCTGTAATTTATCTCTGAGATCTGTTTTGTAAAAGTTTGAAAAGCATTGTCTGTTTACTTGTTTATTATCTTTCAAATTTGTTTGTACAGTTTCAAACTTGTGTAAAATTTTAGGTACTTGTTTTGCATTATGGATGTATTCTCTATTAATCCTCTGGTGATTGACTAATCCTTCCTTACGATGACGTATTAGACGAAATTACAGTGAGTGACTAGGAAAACTTGGATGTTTATCGTGAGTTTGACGAATTCCTGCAGTATGTAAGTGATTACAGATACCATACGAAATCATACTTTAATTGAGTTAACTTCTGATGAATTTATTTGTCTTTGAAATTGAGTACAATTGCTTGGAAAAGAGAGCCAAGAGGTTTTTTTCATGTAAATTGAAGCTAAGTTAAATTGGCAAGTTATTTCGTAATTTAAGTATTTTACATGCTGAGTTGCATTTCAAAAAGATTATGTTAACTATTGATTGTAATTCAAATGCTCACTACCTTTTTTGTCTATTAGTATATTAAATAGTCGACTAACTGATACGTCATCACTTATACTTCCTGTTAATTCTTCTTTATTGGTTAAGGTCGTGTCTACTCCACGTTTAATTTCTGCTTCAGGTTCCAGGAATAATGTTCCTGTATTAGGGAAAATGTTGGTTTAGGAAACTTAGGATTTTCAAATTTTCTGGACAATTTTTGGTACATTCATTTTCGTTCAGATAACGAGACTTGTTCGGTTAAATCTGCTGATCCAGACGTCGCTTAGCTCACGATCCAATAAATCTCTTTTCTTTTGGAGCAGCTCCTCTTCGTGTTTGTTTTCATACATTAGTTGTGTCAGTGCCAAGGGCTGTTGTTCTATCCCTTTCTTCTTCGATTCTCACACCTTGAGTGAGGGGTGCTATCAGCTCTCACTACATGTATGATGTTGGTCAGGAGTCCCTCTGTTCCCTTTTTAGACTCTTGTTTGCTTCATGCATGTGAGTAAATTCCAACCCTTTGTCTCCAACATGATTCCACTCATTTTTACCTTTTCTCGTGCTTTCCTTTAGTAGTAAATCTGTGAGTGCATGGGACAACCCCATCGCGAGTTTTTTTAGGGGCATGAATCGGCCAAAGGCTTTGGGTTCGTAGCGTATGCGTGCCTTAGGGGTAATCGGGCTCACAACCAGAGTGAATGAGGTTCTGTCTCCCCTTCGAAGAGAGTTTCCCTTGTGTATGCGTATCTTACTTCCTTTCGTATTCATTATCATATTTTTCGATTCATAATTTGCCTATAACAATTCCTGGCTTCATTTCCCAAGTTCACCTCTGGAATTTACTACGTTTCACTTTAGTTTTTCGCCTCCTCAATCCTAGTACTTTCAGGTCATTTTACTTCGGGCTGGAACCCCAACTGTACACTTTTTTACTGTTATTTGGCATTTCGTAGGAAATGGATATCAGTTTTTCAGGTCTTACTTTCTTTCCTGCTTAGGTTCCCGTGGGGTCTTACCGTCCCTTTTCAGTCATGTAGTACCTGACTGCATACTGGAATAAAAGAAAAATTTTTCTGAATTTATTTTGGCCGTCCCCTTTGTTGTTGTTTTCTTTTTACTGTTCCCTATGTAGCTCTTATAATGCCCTCTTTTGGCTCATGGAAGCCTCCCTTGTCTTACGTATGGCTTTTAGCCAATTAATTTTTTATTTTTTCGTTTTTAAAGAATTCTACGAATTCCATTTTGGATTAAGTTTCGTTTTATTCCCAAGTAGGAAAGTTTTTAGTTTACGTTTTCGACTTAAGTCGGGATAGTTCCACCGTTAAGTTTCATTCTAGCTTAGAATGCATTTTTTACAGCTAGGAATGTAGATTTATGTTTTTGAATTTTATTTTCACTTTCAAGTGATTTTTTCGTTTTTTTTGTTGTTGGTGCTCGATGCACATGCCTTTTGAGTTTAGTTTACTGGTTTCGATTTGTTTATGGTTGTTACCTTTTATTTGAGCTAGTTGCTCTATGAGTGCGATGTTTATGCGATGTGATTTGGTATTGCATTTTAGTTTGCAGATAGCTGCAGTTTTCGATTATTGAGTGATCGGTTGTGCTTTTGATTAGGTGCAGTTTATATTCATGCACTTATTTTGGTGCAGTTTAGGTTTTTTTGCACTTGTTTTAGTGCAGTTTAGATTTTAGCATTTGTTTTGGTGCAGTTGATTTGTTGTTGCACACTATTGGTGCAGTTTAGATGCATTTTCCCTATGCAGGGTGATTTCTTATGCAGTTTTGATGCAGTTGTGCATTTTTGATGCATTTTTCTGTGCATTTTGGTTTTGCATATGATGCGTTGCAGTGTTTGACTGCAGTTAGGTTTTTTGCTCAATAGTGAGTGCTATGGTTTCCGGATGTGGAATGTATCTGCGTTTTCAGGTTTGAGTCCTGATATAGTGTTTTGGGCTTTAGGCCTATTCTTGGCGTCTTTGAGTGTTGCATGTTAGATGCAGCTTTAGGCTTTAGGCCTTTTGTTGGTGCGTTTGCGTTTTGCATTTTAGATGCAGTTTTGGGCTTTAGGCCTATTGTTAGTGTTTGAGTTTTGCATTTTAGATGCAGTTTTGGGCTTTGGGCCTGTCTTTGGCGTTTGTGGGTTTTGCATTTTGGATGCAGTTTAGGGCATTAGGCCTATTCTTAGTGTGAGTTTTGCATTTTAAATGCAATGTTGGGCTGTGGGCCTATTTCTGATGTTTCAGAATTTTGCATTTTAGATGCAGCGTTGGGCTGTAGGCCTATTTCTGGTATTTCAGAGTTTTGCATTTTAGATGCGGTGTAGATTGCGATTTTTTATGGTGAGAGAGCGAAGTTTTGAGAGTGCTGTTTGCACATGATATTTGCCTGTGTGATTTTCATTGCGTGATTTAGAGGTGACTAATCTTTTGAGCTCGTTTGACAGGGTAGGTTACCCAATTTGCCGAGTGGCAAAAATTATTTCGTGCATTGGCTATGATAATTCCTTTACGTCTGCTATAGGCGCTTACATAGTAAGTGCAGGATATACAAATGCCGTTATTTAATTCCTTTACGTCTGCTATAGGCGCTTACATAGTAAGTACAGAATATTGAATGCCGTTCTGTTTAATTTATTTTCGTTTGCCTTGGGCGCTTGATTATAAGTGCTATGCATTTTAAATGGAGTTTTAGTTTTCGTTTTCTAATGCAGTAGCATTGTCTGGTCGAATTGACCAATAATTTTCGTTTAGTTAGGCAATTAGCCTCCATTTTTTATATTTAGTAATTGTCTGTTTGAGTTTAAGTTCCTCGATTTTTTTTAGGATTAGATTCGTATTTTAACATAACGTTAAAAGACTATCAAGATGTATACGTTCACTTGAACCACGTTTGACATAACGTTAACAGACTATCAGCATGTATACGTTCACTTGAACCACGTTTGACATAACGTTAGAAGACTATCAACATGAATACGCTCATTTGAACCCCTTTTGACATAACGTTAACAGACCATCAACATGTATAGGTTCACTTGAACCACGTTTGACCAAACGTTAAAAGACTATCAACATTTATACGTTCACTTGAATCACCTTTGACATAACGTTAACAGACTATCAACATGTATACGTTTACCTGAACCACGTTTGACTTACCGTTAAAAGATATTCAACATGTAATCATTCACTTTAACCACGTTGGACATAACGTTAAAAGACAGTCACCATGTATACGTTCACTTGAACCACGATTGACAAATCCTTAACAGACTATCAACATGTATAAGTTCACTTGAATCACCTTTGACATAACGTTAACAGGCCATCAACATGTATACGTTCCCTTGAACCACGTTTGGCATAACGTTAACAGATTATCAACATGTATACGTTCACCTGAACCATGTTTGGCTTAATGTTTACAGACCATCAACATGTAAACAATTACTTAAACCACGTTTGACATAACCTTAACAAACTATCAACATGTTGTAACGTTTTTTTTTTCTATGAAAAATCCCGTTACTGAAGTTTTATTTATTTCGATTCAGTTTGTGTTTGTCTTGGTTCAGTTTTGTTGATTATTTCTTAATGTTGATCGACCTTCCGTCTTATCATCAAGGCTAACAACATTCGCGCAGGACTAGGCGATCGATGGAGGGATCGATGAAATTTTCCGGTCGGGGCTCGAGGTCTTTCTCCTTGATCCTCGACACTGACGTGACGGGTGTGTGTGTTTTTCTGTTGGTGTTCTGTGCTTGGTTTTGCGTGAGAGTTTTTTTTGTGATCCACTTACCTTTGCATTTTAATAGTTCATGTAAAATTCATTCAAATTAATTATTTCTTTTAAAATCTTTTTTGCTATTCACTCAATATTTATTTTTGATGTAACTGATTAATTTTTACGAAATTTTCCTTATTACCACGTGGTCTCTTTTTTAAATATCTTACAGTATATTTGTAATCTTTTGGGCCTTTGTGGCCAATTTTTAAATTTTTTCATTTAATTAATTTTTCTCACTTTTTAATTTATATATTTTTAATAGTCAAAATTTTTTATGGTATCTGGGGTGTATCTTGAGTGCATGTTGGTTTAACGACAGTGACCCCTACTACTCCCTTTTTATCCGTTTTTTGTTTAAGCATCTTCAATGCGAACAACTTTTTAACATTTGTTTAATATTTTTTGGTTTTAGGAAATTTATCAGCACTTTTATTTGTGCCCTTATTTGTCAGCCCATTGAGATTTTCTTAGAATAGGTTCCGGTTGGATTAGGGGGCTGGGATTAAAGGGTAGGGGTGAAGACATCCTGAATCTATGTTACAAAGGCAAATAGACGAAGCTCTAGTTTCCAACTAGTCTCAATAACCTGTTAGAGGCCGATAAATTCCTGCAGGCGGCCCCTTGAAGATTAAAAGGTTGGTCCATGAAGCTATTTCGCTGATATCCTCTTGCCTCACAACACAGCACGAGAAGTCCCCGATTATACCCTGAAACCAGCTTCCAGTCCCTACATTGGAGCAGGGAACCTTTCTTTTTGGTGGGCTACATATGTTGTTGTAAGTTATGTTGTTATTTTGTTGTGTGTAATTTTTTGTTAATATACTCTTCAAGTTTTATTTGTTTTTTTGTAAGAGAGCTTCGAGCTCTCCAAAGCTTCAGGATTCTGCAGGAACCACCGATGCACTACCCGGTGCCCAAGAAATTTGTCGTTTCATTTATTCTTTTCTTTGTTTGACAAAGTGGCGCCCGAGCACGTTTTCTTATTAATATTTCATGTTAATTAAATTAATTTAAAACAAACTATTAATAATTTCAAAACCCAAGTAATAGTTTTGTTAAAATGTATACGTTCACTTGAACCACGTTTGGCATAACGTAAACAGACTATCAACATGTATACGTTCCCTTGAACCACGTTTGACATAGCCTTAACAGACTATCAACATGTATACGTTCACTTGAATCACCTTTGACATAACGTTAACAGACTATCAACATGTATACGTTTAGCTGAACCACGTTTGACTTAACGTTAAAAGATATTCAACATGTAATCATTCACTTTAACCACGTTGGACATAACGTTAAAAGACAGTCAACATGTATACGTTCACTTGAACCACGATTGACAAATCCTTAACAGACTATCAACATGTAAACGTTCACTTGAACCACGTTTGACGTAACGTTAGCAGACTATCAACATACTTAGTAAACCTTTTTCGGTGCACTGTTGATGAAACATAATTAATCAATGAAAAGAATAAAAGGTAAAATAATGTAAGTATTAATCTACTCTTGATAAAGACCGCCTGGTCGAAACTAATGTCGGGTTTTTCGAAATAAATCCTTTGAATCATTATTTTGCCTTTTATTCTTTTCTTTGACTATCAACATGTATAAGTTCACTTGAACCACGTTTGACTTAACGTTAACAGACTATCAACGTGTATACGTTTCCTTGAACCACGTTTGGCATAACGATAGAAGGCAATCATCATGTATAGGTTTACTCGAACGCCACTTGACATAACGTTAACGGACTATCAGCATGTATACGTGCACTTGAACCACGTTTGACATAACGTTAAAACACTATCAAAATGTATACATTCACATGAGCCCCCTTTGACATAACGTTAACAGACTATCAACATGTATACGTTCATTTGAACCACGTTTGACATAACGATAGAAGGCAATCATCATGTATAGGTTTACTCGAACGCCACTTGACATAACGTTAACGGACTATCAGCATGTATACGTGCACTTGAACCACGTTTGACATAACGTTAAAACACTATCAAAATGTATACGTTCACATGAGCCCCCTTTGACATAACGTTAACAGACTGTCTACATGTATACGTTCACTTAAACCACGTTTAACATAACGTTAACAGACTATCAACGTGTATACGTTTCCTTGAACCACGTTTGGCATAACGTTAAAAGAATATAAACATGTATACCTCATTTGAACCCCCATTAACATAACGTTTACTTGAATCCCATTTGACAAAACGTTAACAGACTATCAACATGTATACGTTTCCTTGAACCACGTTTGGCATAACGTTAAAAGAATATAAACATGTATACCTCATTTGAACCCCCATTAACATAACGTTTACTTGAATCCCATTTGACAAAACGTTAACAGACTATCAACATGTATACGTTCACTTGAATCACCTTTGACATAACGTTAACAGACCATCAACATGTATAAGTTCACTTGAACCACGTTTGACATTACGTTAACAGACTATCAACATGTATACGTTCACTTGAACCACGTTTGGCATAAGGTTAACAGACTATCAACATGTATACGTTCCCTTGAACCACGTTTGGCATAACGTTCACATACTATCAACAAGTATACATTTACATGAGCCCCTTTGACATAACATTAACAGACTATCAAGATGTATACGCTCCCTTGAACCACGTTTGGCTTAACGTTAACAGACAATCAACATGTATACATTCACATGAGCCCCCTTTGACATAACGTTAACAGACCATCAACATGCTTAGGTTCACTTGAACCACGTTTTATCATAACGTCAACAGACTGTCAACATGTATACGTTTACTTGCACCACGTTTGACATTACGTTAACAGACTATCAACATGTATACGTTCACTTGAACCACGTTTGACATTATGTTAATAGACTATCAACATGTATACGTTAACTTGAACCCCCTTTGACATCATAACGTTCACAGACTATCAATATGTATTCGTTCACTTAAACCACGTTTGACATAATGTTAACAGACAATCAACATGTATAAGTTCACTCGAACCACGTTTGACTTTACGTTAACAGACTATAAACATGTTCACTTGAACCTCGTTCGACATTACGTTTACAGACTATCAATATGTATACAATTACTTCACCACGTTTGAAATAGCTTTAACAGACTATCAACATGCATTCGTTCACTTAAACCACGTTTGACATAGCGTTAACAGACTATCAACATGTAAACGTTCACTTGAGTTTGGCATAACGTAAACAGACTATCAACATGTATACGTTCCCTTGAACCACGTTTGACATAGCCTTAACAGACTATCAACATGTATACGTTCACTTGAATCACCTTTGACATAACGTTAACAGACTAGCAACATGTATACGTTTAGCTGAACCACGTTTGACTTAACGTTAAAAGATATTCAACATGTAATCACTCACTTTAACCACGTTTGACATAACGTTAAAAGACAATCAACATGTATACGTTCACTTGAACCACGTTTGACATAGCGTTTAAAGAAAATAAACATGTATACCTCATTTGAACCCCCTTTGACATAACGTTTACTTGAATCCCATTTGACAAAGCGTTAACAGACTATCAACATGTATACGTTAACTTGAATCACCTTTGACATAACGTTAACAGACTATCAACATGTATACGTTTACCTGAACCACATTTGACTTAACGTTAAAAGATATTCAACATGTAAACATTCACTTTAGCCACGTTTGACATATCGTTAAAAGACAATCAACATGTATACGTTCATCTGAACCACGTTTGACATAACCTTAACAGACTATCAACATGTATGCGTTAACTTGAACCCCCTCTGACATCATTACGTTTACAGACTAACAATATGCATTCGTTCACTTAAACCACGTTTGACATAATGTTAACAGACAATCAACATGTATAAGTTCACTTGAACCACGTTTGACTTTACGTTAACAGACTATAAACATGTTCACTTGAACCTCGTTCGACATTACGTTTACAGACAATCAATGTGTATACAATTTCTTCACCACGTTTGAAATAGCTTTAACAGACTATCAACATGTATTCGTTCACTTGAACCACGTTTGGCATACGTAAACAGACTATGAACATGTATACGTTCCCTTGAACGGCGTTTGACATAGCCTTAACAGACTATCAACATGTATGCGTTAACTTGAACCCCCTCTGACATCATTACGTTCACAGACTAACAATATGCATTCGTTCACTTAAACCACGTTTGACATAATGTTAACAGACAATCAACATGTATAAGTTCACTTGAACCACGTTTGACTTTACGTTAACAGACCATCAACATGTATACGTTCACATGAACCACGTTTGACACAACGTTAAAAGACTATTGCATGTATAAGTTCACCTGAACCACGTTTGACATAACTTTAACAGACTATCAACATGTATACGTTAACTTGAACACCCCTTGACATAACGTTCACAGACCATCAACATAAAAACGTTCACTTGAGCCACGTTTGACTTAATGTCAACAGACCATCAACATGTATACGTTCACTTGAACCACGTTTGGCATAACGTTAACAGACTATCAACATGTATACTTTCAAGAGAACCACGTTTCACATAACGTTAAAAGACTATCAATATAAATACGCTTATTTGAATCCCCTTTGACATAACGTTAACAGACCATCAACATGTATACGTTCACTTGAACCACGTTTAACATAACGTTAACAGACTATCAACGTGTATACGTTTCCCTGAACCACGTTTGGCATAACCTTAAAAGAATATAAACATGTATACCTCATTTGAACCCCCTTTGACATAACGTTTACTTGAATCCCATTTGACAAAACGTTAACAGACTATCAACATGTATACGTTCACTTGAATCACTTTTGACATAACGTTAACAGACCATCAACATGTATAAGTTCACTTGAACCACGTTTGACATTACGTTAACAGACTATCAACATGTATACGTTCACTTGAACCACGTTTGGCATAAGGTTAACAGACTATCAACATGTATACGTTCCCTTGAACCACGTTTGGCATAACGTTCACATACTATCAACAAGTATACATTTACATGAGCCCCTTTTACATAACGTTAACAGACTATCAATATGTATACGTTTCCTTGAACCACGTTTGGCATAACGTTAACAGACTATCAACATGTATACATTCACATGAGCCCCCTTTGACATAACGTTAACAGACCATCAACATGCTTAGGTTCACTTGAACCACGTTTGGCATAACGCTAACAGACTATCAACATGTATACGTTTACTTGCACCACGTTTGACATTACGTTAACAGACTATCAACATGTATACGTCCACTTGAACCACGTTTGGCATTATGTTAACGGACTATCAACATGTATACGTTAACTTGAACCCCCTTTGACATCATAACGTTCACAGACTATCAATATGTATTCGTTCACTTAAACCACGTTTGGCATAATGTTAACAGACAATCAACATGTATAAGTTCACTCGAACCACGTTTGACTGTACGTTAACAGACTATAAACATGTTCACTTGAACCTCGTTCGACATTACGTTTACAGACTATCAATATGTATACAATTACTTCACCACGTTTGAAATAGCTTTAACAGACTATCAACATGCATTCGTTCACTTAAACCACGTTTGACATAGCGTTAACAGACTATCAACATGTATACGTTCACTTGAGTTTGGCATAACGTAAACAGACTATCAACATGTATACGTTCCCTTGAACCACGTTTGACATAGCTTTAACAGACTATCAACATGTATACGTTCACTTGAATCACCTTTGACATAACGTTAACAGACTAGCAACATGTATACGTTTAGCTGAACCACGTTTGACTTAACGTTAAAAGATATTCAACATGTAATCACTCACTTTAACCACGTTTGACATAACGTTAAAAGACAATCAACATGTATACGTTCACTTGAACCACGTTTGACTTTACGTTAACGGATTATAAACATGTTCACTTGAACCTCGTTCGACATTACGTTTACAGACAATCAATATGTATACAATTTCTTCACCACGTTTGAAATAGCTTTAACAGATTATCAACATGCATTCGTTCACTTAATCCACCCTTGACATAGCGTTAACAGACTATCAACATGTATTCGTTCACTTGAACCACGTTTGGCATACGTAAACAGACTATGAACATGTATACGTTTAGCTGAACCACGTTTGACTTAACGTTAAAAGATATTCAACATGTAATCATTCACTTTAACCACGTTTGACATAACGTTAAAAGACAATCAACATGTATACGTTCACTTGAACCACGATTGACAAATCCTTAACAGACTATCAACATGTAATCACTCACTTTAACCACGTTTGACATAACGTTAAAAGACAATCAACATGTATACATTCACATGAGCCCCCTTTGACATAACGTTAACAGACTACCTACATGTATACGTTCACTTAAACCACGTTTGACGTAACGTTAGCAGACTATCAACATGTATACTTTCAAGAGAACGACGTTTGACATAACGTTAAAAGACTATCAACATAAATACGCTCATTTGAATCCCCTTTGACATAACGTTAACAGACCATCAACATGTATACGTTCACTTGAACCACGTTTAACATAACGTTAAAAGACTATCAAGATGTATACGTTCACTTGCACCACGTTTGACATAACGTTAACAGACTATCAGCATGTATGCGTTCACTTGAACCACGTTTGACATAACGTTAGAAGACTATCAACATGAATACGCTCATTTGAACCCCTTTTGACATAACGTTAACAGACCATCAACATGTATACGTTCATTTGAACCACGTTTGGTTTAACGTTATAACGTTAACACAGCGTCAACATGTATACGTTCACTTGAACCACGTTTGACATAACGTTAAAAGACTATCAACATAAATACGCTCATTTGAATCCCCTTTGACATAACGTTAACAGACCATCAACATGTATACGTTCACTTGAACCACGTTTAACATAACGTTAAAAGACTATCAAGATGTATACGTTCACTTGCACCACGTTTGACATAACGTTAACAGACTATCAACATGTATACGTTCACTTGAACCACGTTTGACATAACGATAGAAGGCAATCATCATGTATACGTTTACTCGAACCCCACTTGACATTACGTTAACGGACTATCAGCATGTATACGTGCACTTGAACCATATTTTACATAACGCTAACAGACTATCAACATGTAAACGTTCACATGAACCTCGTATGGCATAACGTTAACAGACCATTTACATGTATACGTTAACTTGAACTCCCTTTGACATAACGTTAACAGACTATCAACATCTATACGTTCCCTTGAACCACGTTTGGCATAACGTTAACAGACTATCAACATGTATACATTCACATGAGCCCCCTTTGACATAACGTTAACAGACTATCAACATGTATACGTTCACTTGAACCACGTTTGACATAACGATAGAAGGCAATCATCATGTATAGGTTTACTCGAACCCAACTTGACATAACGTTAACGGACTATCAGCATGTATACGTGCACTTGAACCACGTTTGAAATAATGTTAACAGACTATCAACATGTATACGTTCACTTAAACCACGTTTGACGTCACGTTAGCAGACTATCAACATACTTAGTAAACTTTTTTCGGTGCACTGTTGATGAAACATAATTAATCAAAGAAAAGAGTAAAAGGCAAAATAATGTAAGTATTAATCTACTCTTGATAAAGACCGCCTGGTCGAAACATACGTCGAGTTTTTCGAAATAAATCCGTTGAAACATTATTTTGCCTTTTATTCTTTTCTTTGGCTATCAACATGTATAAGTTCACTTGAACCACGTTTGACTTAACGTTAACAGACTATCAACATGTATACGTTCCCTTGAACCACGTTCGGCATAACGTTAAAACACTATCAACATGTATATGTTCACATGAGCCCCCTTTGACATAACGTTAACAGACTATTTACATGTATACGTTCACTTAAACCACGTTTGGCATGACGTTAAAACACTATCAACATGTATACGTTCACATGATCCCCCTTTGACATAACGTTAACAGACTATCTACATGTATACGTTCACTTAAACCACGTTTGACGTAACGTTAGCAGACTATCAACATACTTAGTAAACTTTTTTCGGTGCACTGTTGATGAAACATAATTAATCAAAGAAAAGAATAAATGGCAAAATAATGTAAGTATTAATCTACTCTTGATAAAGACCGCCTGGTCGAAACATACGTCGAGTTTTTCGAAATAAATCCGTTGAAACATTATTTTGCCTTTTATTCTTTTCTTTGACTATCAACATGTATAAGTTCACTTGAACCACGTTTGACTTAACGTTAACAGACTATCAACATGTATACGTTCCCTTTAACCACGTTCGGCATAACGATAGAAGGCAATCATCATGTATAGGTTTGTTCGAACCCCACTTGACATAACGTTAACGGACTATCAGCATGTATACGTGCACTTGAACCACGTTTGACATAGCGTTAAAACACTATCAACATGTATACGTTCACATGATCCCCTTTGACATAACGTTAACAGACTATCTACATGTATACGTTCACTTAAACCACGTTTGACGTAACGTTAGCAGACTATCAACAAGTATACTTTCAAGAGATCCACGTTTCACATAACGTTAAAAGACTATCAATATAAATACGCTCATTTGAATCCCCTTTGACATAACGTTAACAGACCATCAACATGTATACGTTCACTCGAACCACGTTTTACATAACGTTAACAGACTATCAACGTGTATACCTTCCCTTGAATCACGTTTGGCATAATGTTAAAAGAATATAAACATGTATACCTCATTTGAACCCCCTTTGACATAACGTTTACTTGAATCCCATTTGACTAAACGTTAACAGACTATCAACATGTATACGTTCACTTGAGTTTGGCATAACGTAAACAGACTATCAACATGTATACGTTCCCTTGAACCACGTTTGACATAGCCTTAACAGACTATCAACATGTATACGTTCACTTGAATCACCTTTGACATAATGTTAACAGACTATCAACATGTATACGTTTAGCTGAACCACGTTTGACTTAACGTTAAAAGATATTCAACATGTAATCACTCACTTTAACCACGTTTGAAATAACGTTAAAAGACAATCAACATGTATACGTTCACTTGAACCACGTTTGACATAGCGTTTAAAGAAAATAAACATGTATACCTCATTTGAACCCCCTTTGACATAACGTTTACTTGAATCCCATTTGACAAAGCGTTAACAGACTATCAACACGTATAAGTTCACTTGAATCACCTTTGACATAACGTTAACAGACCATCAACATGTATAAGTTCACTTGAACCACGTTTGATATTCCGTTAACAGACTATCAACATGTATACGTTCACTTGAATCACCTTTGACATAACGTAAACAGACTATCAACATGTATAAGTTCACTTGAACCACGTTTGACTTTACGTTAACAGACTATAAACATGTTCACTAGAACCTCGTTCGACATTACGTTTACAGACAATCAATATGTATACAATTTCTTCACCACGTTTGAAATAGCTTTAACAGACTATCAACATGCATTCGTTCACTTAATCCACCTTTGACATAGCGTTAACAGACTATCAACATGTATACGTTCACTTGAACCACGTTTGGCATAACGTAAACAGACTATGAACATGTATACGTTCCCTTGAACCGCGTTTGACATAGCCTTAACAGACATTCAACATGTATACGTTTACTTGAACCACGTTTAACATAACGTTAAAAGACTATCAGCGTGTATGCGTTCACTTGAACCACGTTTGACATAACGTTAGAAGACTATCAACATGAATTCGCTCATTTGAACCCCTTTTGACATAACGTTAACAGACCATCAACATGTATACGTTCATTTGAACCACGTTTGGTTTAACGTTATAAGGTTAACACAGCGTCAACATGTATACGTTCACTTGAACCACGTTTGACATAACGTTAACAGACTATCAACATGTATACATTCACATGAGCCCCCTTTGACATAACGTTAACAGACTATCAACATGTATACGTTCACTTGAACCACGTTTGACATAACGATAGAAGGCAATCATCATGTATAGGTTTACTCGAACCCCACTTGACATTACGTTAACGGACTATCAGCATGTATACGTGCACTTGAACCACATTTTACATAACGCTAACAGACTATCAACATGTAAACGTTCACATGAACCTCGTATGGCATAACGTTAACAGACCATTAACATGTATACGTTAACTTGAACTCCCTTTGACATAACGTTAACAGACTATCAACATCTATACGTTCACTTGAACCACGTTCGGCATAACGTTAAAACACTATCAACATGTATATGTTCACATGAGCCCCCTTTGACATAACGTTAACAGACTATCTACATGTATACGTTCACTTAAACCACGTTCGGCATAACGTTGAAACACTATCAACATGTATATGTTCACATGAGCCCCCTTTGACATAACGTTAACAGACTATCTACATGTATACGTTCACTTAAACCACGTTTGGCATAACGTTAACAGACTATCAATATGTAAACGTTCCCTTGAACCACGTTTGGCATAACGTAAACATACTATCAACATGTATACATTCAAGTGAGCCCCCTTTGACGTAACGTTAACAGACCATCAACATGCTTAGGTTCACTTGAACCACGTTTGACATAACGTTAACAGACCATCAACATGTATAAGATCACTTGAACCACGTTTGACTTACGTTAACAGACTATCAATATGTATACGTTCACTTGAACCACGTTTGGCATAGCGTTAACAGACTATCAACATGTATACGTTCCCTTGAACCACGTTTGGCATAACGTTCACAGACTATCAACATGTATACATTCACATGAGCCCCTTTGACATAACGTTAACAGACTATAAATATGTATACGTTCCCTTGAACCACGTTTGGCATAACGTTAACAGACTATCAACATGTATACATTCACATGAGCCCCCTTTGACATAACGTTAACAGACCATGAACATGCTTAGGTTCACTTGAACCACGTTTGACATAACGTTAACAGACTATCAACATGTATACGTTTACTTGAACCACGTTTGACATTACGTTAACAGACTATCAACATGTATTCGTTCACTTGAACCAGGTTTGACATAACACTAAAAGACAAACAACATGTATACGTTCATCTGAGCCACGTTTGGCATAACCTTAACAGACTATCAACATGTATACGTTAACTTGAACCCCCTTTGACATCATAACGTTCACAGACTATCAATATGCGTTCGTTAACTTAAACCACGTTTGACATAATGTTAACAGACAATCAACATGTATAAGTTCACTTGAACCACGTTTTACTTTACGTTAACAGACTATAAACATGTTCACTTGATCCTCGTTCGACATTACGTTTACAGACTATCAATATGTATACAATTTCTTCACCACGTTTGAAATAGCTTTAACAGACTATCAACATGCATTCGTTCACTTAATCCACGTTTGACATAGCGTTAACAGACTATCAACTTGTATACGTTCACTTGAGTCACGTTTGGCATAACGTAAACAGACTATCAACATGTATACGTTCCCTTGAACCACGTTTGACATAGCCTTAACAGACTATCAACATGTATACGTTCACTTGAATCACCTTTGACATAACGTTAACAGACTATCAGCATGTATACGTTTAGCTGAACAACGTTTGATTTAACGTTAAAAGATATTCAACATGTAATCATTCACTTTAACCACGTTGGACATAACGTTAAAAGACAATCAACATGTATACGTTCACCTGAACCACGATTGACAAATCCTTAACAGACTATCAACATGTAAACGTTCACTTAAACCACGTTTGAAATAACGTTAACAGACTATCAACATGTATGGGTTCATTTGAACCAAGTATGACCAAACGTTAAAAGACAATTAACATGAATACGTTCATTTGAACCCCCTTTGACATAACGTTAACCGAATATCAACATGTTTACGTTCACTTGAACCACACGCGACATAAGGCTAACAGACTATCAACATGTAAACGTTCACTTAAACCACGTTTGACGTAACGTTAGCAGACTATCAACATACCTAGTAAACCTTTTTCGGTGCACTGTTGATGAAACATAATTAGTCAAAGAAAAGAATAAAAGGCAAAATAATGTAAGTATTAATCTACTCTTGATAAAGACCGCCTGGTCGAAACATATGACGAGTTTTTCGAAATAAATCCGTTGAAACTTTATTTTGCCTTTTATTCTTTTCTTTGACTATCAACATGTATAAGTTCACTTGAACCCCACTTGACATAACGTTAACGGACTATCAGCATGTATACGTGCACTTGAACCACGTTTGACATAGCGTTAAAACACTATCAACATGTATACGTTCACTTAAACCACGTTTGACGTAACGTTAGCAGACTATCAACATGTATACTTTCAAGAGAACCACGTTTCACATAACGTTAAAAGACTATCAATATAAATACGCTCATTCGAATCCCCTTTGACATAACGTTAACAGACCATTATCATGTATACGTTCACTCGAACCACGTTTTACATAACCTTAACAGACTATCAACGTGTATACCTTCCCTTGAACCACGTTTGGCATAATGTTCACAGACTATCAACATGTATACATTCACATGAGCCCCTTTGACATAACGTTAACAGACAATCAATATGTATACGTTCCCTTGAACCACGTTTGGCATAACGTTAACAGACTATCAACATGTATACATTCACATGACCCTCTTTGGCATAACGTTAACAGACCGTCAACATGCTTAGGTTCACTTGAACCACGTTTGACATAACGTTAACAGACTATCAACATGTATACGTGTACTTGCACCACGTTTGACATTACGTTAACAGACTATCAACATGTATACGTTCACTTGTACCACGTTTGACGTTATGTTAACAGACTATCAACATGTATACGTTCACTTGAACCAGGTTTGACATAACACTAAAAGACAAACAACATGTATACGTTCATCTGAACCACGTTTGACATAACCTTAACAGACTATCAACATGTATACGTTAACTTGAACCCCCTTTGACATCATAACGTTCACAGACTATCAATATGCATTCGTTCACTTAAACCACGTTTGACATAATGTTAACAGACAATCAACATGTATAAGTTCACTTGAACCACGTTTGACGTAACGTTAGCAGACTATCAACATACTTAGTAAACTTTTTTCGGTGCACTGTTGATGAAACATAATTAGTCAAAGAAAAGAATAAAAGGCAAAATAATGTAAGTATTAATCTACTCTTGATAAAGACCGATGGTCGAAACATATGTCGGGTTTTTCGAAATAAATCCGTTGAATCATTATTTTGCCTTTTATTCTTTTCTTTGACTATCAGCATGTATACGTGCACTTGAACCACGTTTGACATAACGGTAACAGACTATCAACATGTATACATTTACATGAGCCCCCTTTGACATAACGTTAACAGACTGTCTACATGTATACGTTCACTTAAACCACGTTTGACGTAACGTTAGCAGACTATCAACATGTATACTTTCAAGAGAACCACGTTTCACATAACGTTAAAAGACTATCAATATAAATACGCTCATTTGAATCCCCTTTGACATAACGTTAACAGACCATCAACATGTATACGTTCACTTGAACCACGTTTAACATAACGTTAACAGACTATCAACGTGTATACGTTTCCTTGAACCACGTTTGGCATAACGTTAAAAGAATATAAACATGTATACCTCATTTGAACCCCCTTTGACATAACGTTTACTTGAATCCCATTTGACAAAACGTTAACAGACTATCAACATGTATACGTTCACTTGAATCACTTTTGACATAACGTTAACAGACCATCAACATGTATAAGTTCACTTGAACCACGTTTGACGTTACGTTAACAGACTATCAATATGTATACGCTCCCTTGAACCACGTTTGGCATAACTTTAACAGACTATCAACATGTATACATTCACATGAGCACCCTTTGACATAACGTTAACAGACCACCAACATGCTTAGGTTCACTTGAACCACGTTTGGCATAACGTTAACAGACTGTCAACATGTATACGTTCACTTGCACCACGTTTGACATTACATTAACAGACTATCAACATGTATACGTTAACTTGAACCCCCTTTGACATCATAACGTTCACAGACTATCAATATGTATTCGTTCACTTAAACCACGTTTGACATAATGTTAACAGACAATCAACATGTATAAGTTCACTTGAACCACGTTTGACTTTACGTTAACAGACTATAAACATGTTCACTTGAACCTCGTTCGACATTACGTTTACAGACTATCAATATGTATACAATTACTTCACCACGTTTGAAATAGCTTTAACAGACTATCAACATGCATTCGTTCACTTTAACCACGTTTGACATAGCGTTAACAGACTATCAACATGTATACGTTCACTTGAGTTTGGCATAACGTAAACAGACTATCAACATGTATACGTTCCCTTGAACCACGTTTGACATAGCCTTAACAGACTATCAACATGTATACGTTCACTTGAATCACCTTTGACATAACGTTAACAGACTATCAACATGTATACGTTTAGCTGAACCACGTTTGACTTAACGTTAAAAGATATTCAACATGTAATCACTCACTTTAACCACGTTTGACATAACGTTAAAAGACAATCAACATGTATACGTTCACTTGAACCACGTTTGACAAAGCGTTTGAAGAAAATAAACATGTATACCTCATTTGAACCCCCTTTGACATAACGTTTACTTGAATCCCATTTGACAAAACGTTAACATACTATCAACATGTACAAGTTCACTTGAATCACCTTTGACATATCGTTAACAGACCATCAACATGTATAAGTTCACTTGAACCACGTTTGACATTCCGTTAACAGACTATCAACATGTACACGTTTAGCTGAACCACGTTTGACTTAACGTTAAAAGATATTCAACATGTAATCACTCACTTTAACCACGTTTGACATAACGTTAAAGGACAATCAACTTGTATACGTTCACTTGAACCACGTTTGACATAGCGTTTAAAGAAAATAAACATGTATACCTCATTTGAACCCCTTTGACATAACGTTTACTTGAATCCCATTTCACAAAACGTTATCAGACTATCAACATGTATAAGTTCACTTGAATCACCTTTGACATAACGTTAACAGACCATCAACATGTATACGTTCCCTTGAACCACGTTTGGCATAACGTTAACAGATTATCAACATGTATTCGTTCACCTGAACCATGTTTGGCTTACTGTTTACAGACCATCAACATGTAAACAATTACTTAAACCACGTTTGACATAACCTTAACAAACTATCAACATGTATACGTTCACTTGAATCACCTTTGACATAACGTTAACAGACTATCAACATGTATACGTTTACCTGAACCACGTTTGACTTAACGTTAAAAAATATTCAACATGTAAACATTCACTTTAGCCACGTTTGACATAACGTTAAAAGACAATCAACATGTATACGTTCACCTGAACCACGTTTGACATACCGTTTAAAGAAAGTAAACATGTATACCTCATTTGAACCCCTTTTGATATAACGTTTACTTGAATCCCATTTGACAAAACGTTAACAGACTATCAACATGTATAAGTTCACTTGAATCACTTTTTACGTAACGTTAACAGACCATCAACATGTATAGGTTCACTTCAACCACGTTTGACATTACGTTAACAGACTATCAACATGTATACGTTCACTTGAACCACGTTTGGCATAACGTTAACAGACTATCAACGTGTATACGTTCACTTGAACCACGTTTGACTTTACGTTAATAGACTATAAACATGTTCACTTGAACCTCGTTCGACATTACGTTTACAGACTATGAATATGTATACAATTACTTCACCACGTTTGAAATAGCTTTTACAGACTATCAACATGCATTCGTTCACTTAAACCACGTTTGGCATAACGTAAACAGACTATCAACATGTATACGTTCCCTTGAACCACGTTTGGCATAACGTTAGCAGACTATCAACATGTATACGTTCACTTGAACCATGTTTGGCTTAATGTTAACAGACCATCAACATGTATACAATTACTTGAACCACGTTTGACATAACCTTAACAGACTATCAACATGTATACGTTTACTTGAATCACCTTTGACATAACGTTAACGGACTATCAACATGTGTTTACCTGAGCCACGTTTGACTGAACGTTAAAAGATATTCAACATGTATACATTCACTTTAACCACGTTTGACATAACGTTAAAAGACAATCAACATGCATACGTTCACTTGAACTACGTTTGACATAGGGTTTAAAGAAAATAAACATGTATACCTCATTTGAACCCCCTTTAACATAACGTTTACTTGAATCCCATTTGACAAAACGTTAACAGACTATCAACATGTATACGTTCACTTGAATCACCTTTGACATAACGTTACCAGACCATCAACATGTATAAGTTCACTTGAACCACGTTTGATATTACGTTATAAGACTATCAACAAGTATTCGTTTACTTGAACCACGTTTGACATAACGATAGAAGGCAATCATCATGTAAAGGTTTACGCGAACCCCACTTGACATAACGTGGACGGACTATCGGTATGTATACGTGCACTTGAACAACGTTTGACATAACGTTAAAACATTATCAACATGTATACGTTCACTTGAACCTCGTTTTACATAACGTTAACAGACTATCGGCATGTATACATTCACATAAGCCCCCTTTGACACAACGTTAACAGACTATCAACATGTGTACGTAGACATGAACCACGTTTGACATAACGATAACAGACTATTAACATGTATACGTTCACTTGATCCACGTTTGACATTACGTTTACAGGCTATCAACATGTATACAATTACTTAAACAACGTTTGACATAGCGTTATCAGACTATCAACTTGTATACGTTCATTTGAACCACGTGCGACATAAGGCTAAGTAGGGTAAGATAACCGATTCTAAAACAGAGGAGAGAGGAGGGTGATTTATTACGATCGAAATTTGAATTTATTGTGAAGCTACAGTTGTTGCATTTTAACGGAATGTGGGTCAAGGTCAATAATTCATAAGAAATACATATATCCCCCCTTCCCTCCCTCCCACCCCCCCTTTCAACCCCCCCCACCTCATATTTTATGAAAGGTTTAATGTTAAAGGAAAAATCGTTAG
>CM055656.1:16747418-16762533 GCA_029378335.1 Agrilus mali
CTTTGACTTAACGTTAACCGATTATCAACATGTGTACGTTCACTTGAACCACGTGCGACATAAGGCTAACAGACTATCAACATGTAAACGTTCACTTAAACCACGTTTGACGTAACGTTAGCAGACTATCAACATACTTAGTAAACTTTTTTCGGTGCACTGTTGATAAAACATAATTAATCAAAGAAAAGAATAAAAGGCAAAATAATGTAAGTATTAATCTACTCTTGATAAAGACCGCCTGGTCGAAACATATGTCGAGTTTTTCGAAATAAATCCGTTGAAACATTATTTTGCCTTTTATTCTTTTCTTTGACTATCAACATGTATAAGTTCACATGAGCCCCTTTTGACATAACGTAAACAGACTATCAACGTGTATACGTTCATTTGAACCACGTTCGACATAACGATAGAAGGCTATCATCATGTATAGGTTTACTCGAACCCCACTTGACATAACGTTAACGGACTATCAGCATGTATACGTGCACTTGACCCACGTTTGACATTACGTTAAAACACTATCAACGTGTATACGTTCACATGAGCCCCCTTTGACATAACGTTAACAGACTATCTACGTGTAAACGTTCCCTTGAACCACGTTTGGCATAACGTTAAAACACTATCAAAATGTATACGTTCACATGAGCCCCCTTTGACATAACCTTAACAGACTATCTACATGTATACGCTCACTTAAACCACGTTTGACGTAACGTTAGCAGACTACCAACATGTATACTTTCAAGAGAACCACGTTTCACATAACGTTAAAATACTATCAACATAAATGCGCTCATTTGAATCCAATGTGACATAACGTTAACAGACCATCAACATGTATATGTTCACTTGAACCACGTTAAACATAACGGTAACAGACTATCAACGTGTATACGTTCCCTTGAACCACGTTTGGCATAACGTTAAAAGAATATAAACATGTATACCTCATTTGAACCCCATTTGACATAACGTTTACTTGAATCCCATTTGACAAAACGTTAACAGACTATCAACATGTATACGTTCACTTGAATCACCTTTGACATAACGTTAACAGACCATCAACATGTATAAGATCACTTGAACCACGTTTGACATTACGTTAACAGACTATCAATATGTAAACGTTCACATGAACCACGTTTGGCATAACGTTAACAGACTATCAACATGTATACTTTCCCTTGAACCACGTTTGGCATAACGTTCATTGACTATCAACATGTATACATTCACATGAGCCCCTTTGACATAACGTTAACAGACTATCAATATGTATACGTTCCCTTGAACCACGTTTGGCTTAACGTTAACAGACTATCAACATGTATACATTCACATGAGCCCCCTTTGACATAACGTTAACAGACCATCAACATGCTTATGTTCACTTGAACCACGTTTGACATAACGTTAACAGACTATCAACATGTATACGTTTACTTGAATCACCTTTGACATAACGTTAACAGACTATCAACATGTATACGTTTAGCTGAACTACGTTTGACTTAATGTTAAAAGATATTCAACATGTAATCATTCACTTTAACCACGTTTGACATAACGTTAATTGACAATCAACATGTATACGTTAACTTGAACCACGATTGACAAATCCTTAACAGACTATCAACATGTAAACGTTCACTTGAACCACGTTTGAAATAACGTTAGCAGACTATCAACATGTATGGGTTCACTTGAACCACGTATGACCAAACGTTAAAAGACAATCAACATGTATAGGTTCATTTGAACCCCCTTTGACTTAACGTTAACCGATTATCAACATGTGTACGTTCACTTGAACCACGTGCGACATAAGGCTAACAGACTATCAACATGTAAACGTTCACTTAAACCACGTTTGACGTAACGTTAGCAGACTATCAACATACTTAGTAAACTTTTTTCGGTGCACTGTTGATGAAACATAATTAATCAAAGAAAAGAATAAAAGGCAAAATAATGTAAGTATTAATCTACTCTTGATAAAGACCGCCTGGTCGAAACATATGTCGAGTTTTTCGAAATAAATCCGTTGAAACATTATTTTGCCTTTTATTCGGTGTCGACTATGAATGGTTTTCCAAATTCGGGGTAAGTCAAAATCGGGGTGTTAGATAACTTATTTTTAAGAACTTCAAAAGCTTCTTGACAGGTGTTCGTCCAATCAAAAGGCACTCCATTCTCGGTAAGTCTGTGCAAGGGGCGAGCCACATCCGCAAATCCCTTCACGAATCTTCTATAGTACGAACATAATCCTAAGAAACTCCTCAATTCATGCTGGTTCGTTGGTTGCGGCCATTTACGAACTGCCTCGGTCTTGTCAGGATCTGTACCAACGCCTTTACTTGATATGACATGGCCTAGATATTTCACTTCAGTTCTAAACAACGCACACTTTTTGGGATTTAATTTTAGTTTTGCTGCTGTGAATTTCTGAAGTACTCTGCTTAGATTGGCGAGATGGTCTTCAAACGTTCGTCCAAACACAATGATATCATCCAAATAGACCAAGCAGATTTCCCAATTCAATCCTTGTAAAATTGTCTCCATTAATCTTTCAAAGGTAGCTGGTGCGTTGCATAGACCGAAGGGCATTACATTGAATTGCCAGAGACCGTTCCCAGTAGTAAACGCAGTCTTTTCCTTGTCTTCAGGATGTACTTCGACTTGCCAATATCCGCTCTTTAGGTCCAACGTCGAGAACCATTTAATTTCACTGGACAGACAATCTAACGTGTCGTCGATTCGTGGCAAAGGATAGCTGTCTTTATGTGTTACTTCATTTAATCGTCGATAATCAACACAGAATCTCGTTGATCCGTCCTTCTTACGTACCAAAACGATAGGGGACGTCCATGGACTTTTCGATGGTTCTATTATCCCTTTCTCGCGCATGTTCTTGATCAATGAATCGACTTCTTCTCGTTTGGCCCATGGTACTCGTCTGGGTGGCTGTTTGATTGGTCTTGCATCTCCTGTGTTGATTCGGTGGTACGCTAAATTGGTTCTTCCATAATCGCTGTCATCAATCGCAAAGACGTTCTTGTTAGTTCGAATAAGGTGTTCTAGCTTTCGAGTTTCTTCTTCAGTAAGATGTTCAGTTGCTTTGTTGATTAATTCTTGTAATGCTTCTGGCAGCTTCTTGTTTTCTTCCCTCTATTCTCTAATTTGGTCCAAATGATTGATGGTGGTAACTGGTTCTAATGTCCCTATTGGTGTTCCTTTCGTAAGTTTTTGTTCAAAGCCTTTCAGATTGGCAACTCTGACTGGAATCGTGGTCGAGCCGGTTTGTACCACAGTTCTTCCGACAAGGATGGCCTTATGCCTCAATTCTTCGTTGTCTGGCTTTATGACTCCAGTAATTTCATAAGCGACATTGTCCTCTATTGTAATTCGGGCAACAGCTTCGGAGTGTCCAGGTAAAACTTGGTCTTCAGCAACGATGACCCGTAGTGTTCGCTGATCAGTCCCATTTCTTTGTAGTGGCAGTTCTTGATCTCCTATTCGTAAACATTTTGTGCCCATGTCTAGCTGGATTCGGTGTCTCTCCATGAAGTCGAGTCCCAAAATGATGTCGTCGGTGATATCGGCCACCAGCACTTGTTGGTACAGGCTTGCGTCTCCAAGACCGATCACCACTTCGCATTCTCCATGAAACGATGTTGTTTCCCCTGTCGCAGTTGTTAAGACAGCATTTATGGTTAGCGGTCGAATTCTCCATTTACCGATTATTTGAGGGTTAACTATCGTTCTTGATGCGCCGGTATATTATCGGTGGTTGCTTTCGATACGGAGATGATGATTGGGGCTTGGGGACGCAAAGCCGACTTTCGCCCCGTAAGGCCGGCTATTCTTAGTTTCCCTGCTTGCTTCCTTTGGCGGCTGACGTCTGTCTTCTTCCAGATGGACAGCCGCTGCTCAAGTGCCCCGTACCTCCGCAATTCCAGCAAGTAAATTCTCTCTTTCTTTTGGGACAATCTCGTGAAAGATGACCCTGTTTGTGGCAAGTCCAACAGCGTGGGCGCTCACTCATCTCTTCTTTCGGTTTTGGAGACATTACTTCTTTAGCTATTTTTACAACTTCTTGTCGAAGTAACTCGCTGTCCTCATCAAAATTGAACCCAATCTGTCGAATTCTAACATGTCCTTTGGATGCTTGTTTGGCTGCTTCATATTCCAGTGCGTGCGACAAAGCTTCGCCTGCAGTTTTATGTCGAGACATGCGCAGGGCTTGCTGTATTTCGACATCTCGCACTCCATCGACAAACATTTGAGTGGACAGTTGGTCTGTAAAGTCTTGAGGGGCACTAGGATAAGCCAACCGCACAAGCCTTTCGACGTCCGCTTCGAATTGCTGGAGGCTTTCGCTGTTACGTTGATAGCGACTTTTTAACTGCGCCTGGTACATTTGTTGTAGGTGTTTATCACCATAGCGCATCTCCAATCGGTCCACCAGAATTTTAAAATCGTTTTGTTGCATTTCAGGTACACCTTGCAAAACGTAGCGCTATGATTAGGGCAGTGGCTTTCTCCATCTCATTCCATTCATTTGCCTTGGCAGCAGCGTCAAATTGTTTAAGATAGACTGACCAAGAAATCTTCCCATCAAATGTTGGTGGTTTTATTCTCGACATTCTTACACTTCCTTCTTCGCTTTTCTTTAGTATTGGGTATTCTTGAACGTTCAGATTGGCCTTCATTTCGTCTAATTCCTTTTGAAACTTTTTGTGCACGGCCTTCAACTCTTCTTGAACTTCTGCTCTTACTTCCTTTAAGTCTTCTTGAACTTCTACTCTAACTTCCTTTAACTCTTCTTGAACTTCTTTTAACTCTTCCTGAACTTCTACTCTTACTTCCTTTAACTCTTCTTGAACTTCAACTTTCACTTCCTTCAACTCTTCTTGAACTACTACTCTTACTTCCTTTAACTCTTCTTGAACTTTAACTCTTACTTCCTTTAACTCTTCTTTCAGTCCTTCTTGCTCAATTTTTATTGTTCTCAAATCTTCGATCAATTTATCTTGACCTGCCTTAATTTCTTCCTTCATTTCGTAATTGCCAGCTTTAATTTCTTCCTTCATTTCATCCTTGCCAGCTTTAATTTCTTCTTTCAATTCATCCTTGCCTGCTTTAATTTCTTCTTTCATTTCTACCTTCATTTCATCCTGGCCTGCCTTCATTTCTTTAAGCATTTCCATCAAAATTTTCATTTGCTCTTCCATTTTTGCCGCTTGACTTCTTGTTACTGGCATAAATCCTTACTCCTGACACCAATTGTTACGTAATTTACAATTTTACGTATTTTCTCTCCCAACACTTTTTATTAAATCAACTATAACACAACTATACGATAACTATTTCAATAACAACAACAACTCTATAACTATTTCGCTTGTCAATCGCTTTTCTTCTCTTCGAACTTATCTCTGTCGCTCTCTTCTATCGAATACTACTAAACTGTCCAACGCTGTTCCTTATATAATATTATGGACGTTTATAGGCAACTCTCGAAACGTCCAGCAACTCTCGGACTTTCTGGAACGCGTCATAGTTTACTTCCACACAATTTTCACAGTCGGCGCTTGTCAACGTCAGAATGACACATCTGTCACAATACGTTCACTTGAATCACCTTTGACATAACGTTAACAGACTATCAACATGTATACGTTTACCTGAACCACGTTTGACTTAACGTTAAAAAATATTCAACATGTAAACATTCACTTTAGCCACGTTTGACATAACGTTAAAAGACAATCAACATGTATACGTTCACCTGAACCACGTTTGACATACCGTTTAAAGAAAATAAACATATATACCTCATTTGAACCCCCTTTGACATAACGTTTACTTGAATCCCATTTGACAAAACGTTAACAGACCATCAACATGTATAGGTTCACTTGAACCACGTTTGACATTACGTTAACAGACTATCAACATGTATACGTTCACTTGAATCACGTTAACGTTATGTCAAAGGTGATTCAAGTGAACGTATACATGTTGATAGTCTGTTAAGGCTATGTCAAACGTGGTTCAAGGGAACGTATACATGTTGATAGTCTGTTTACGTTATGCCAAACTCAAGTGAACGTATACATGTTGATAGTCTGTTAACGCTATGTCAAACGTGGTTTAAGTGAACGAATGCATGTTGATAGTCTGTTAAAGCTATTTCAAACGTGGTGAAGTAATTGTATACATATTGATAGTCTGTAAACGTAATGTCGAACGAGGTTCAAGTGAACATGTTTATAGTCTGTTAACGTAAAGTCAAACGTTGTTCAAGTGAACTTATACATGTTGATTGTCTGTAAACATTATGTCAAACGTGGTTTAAGTGAACGAATACATATTGATAGTCTGTGAACGTTATGATGTCAAAGGGGGTTCAAGTTAACGTATACATGTTGATAGTCTGTTAACATAATGTCAAACGTGGTTCAAGTGAACGTATACATGTTGATAGTCTGTTAACGTAACGTCAAACGTGGTGCAAGTAAACGTATACATGTTGACAGTCTGTTAACGTTATGCCAAACGTGGTTCAAGTGAACCTAAGCATGTTGATGGTCTGTTAACGTTATGTCAAAGGGAGCTCATGTGAATGTATACATGTTGATAGTCTGTTAACGTTATGTCAAAGGGGCTCATGTAAATGTATACTTGTTGATATTATGTGAACGTTATGCCAAACGTGGTTCAAGGGAACGTATACATGTTGATAGTCTGTTAACCTTATGCCAAACGTGGTTCAAGTGAACGTATACATGTTGATAGTCTGTTAACGTAATGTCAAACGTGGTTCAAGTGAATCTATACATGTTGATAGTCTGTTAACGTTATTTCAAACGTGGTTCAAGTGCACGTATACATGCAGATAGTCCGTTAACGTTATGTCAAGTGGGGTTCGAGTAAACCTATACATGATGATTGCCTTCTATCGTTATGTCAAACGTGATTCAAGTGAACGTATACATGTTGATAGTCTGTTAACGTTATGTCAAAGGGGGCTCATGTGAATGTATACATGTCGATAGTCTGTTAACGTTTTGTCAAATGGGATTCAAGTAAACGTATACATGTTGATAGTCTGTTAACGTTTTGTCAAATGGGATTTTAGTAAACGTTATGTCAAAGGGGGTTCAAATGACGTATACATGTTTATATTCTTTTAACGTTATGCCAAACGTGGTTCAAGGAAACGTATACACGTTGATAGTCTGTTAACGTTATGTTAAACGTGGTTTAAGTGAACGTATACATGTTGATAGTCTGTTAACGTTATGTCAAAGGGGATTCAAATGAGCGTATTTATATTGATAGTCTTTTAACGTTATGTGAAACGTGGTTCTCTTGAAAGTATACATGTTGATAGTCTGCTAACGTTACGTCAAACGTGGTTTAAGTGAACGTATACATGTAGACAGTCTGTTAACGTTATGTCAAAGGGGGCTCATGTGAACGTATACATATTGATAGTGTTTTAACGTTATGTCAAACGTGGTTCAAGTGCACGTATACATGCTGATAGTCCGTTAACGTTATGTCAAGTGGCGTTCGAGTAAACCTATACATGATGATTGCCTTCTATCGTTATGTCAAACGTGGTTCAAATGAACGTATACATGTTGATAGTCTGTTAACGTTTTGTCAAAGGGGGCTCATGTGAATGTATACATGTTGATAGTCTGTTAACGTTAAGTCAAACGTGTTTCAAGTGAACTTATACATGTTGATAGTCAAAGAAAAGAATAAAAGGCAAAATAATGATTCAACGGATTTATTTCGAAAAACCCGACATATGTTTCGACCAGGCGGTCTTTAGCAAGAGTAGATTAATTCTTACATTATTTTGCCTTTTATTCTTTTCTTTGATTAATTATGTTTCATCAACAGTGCACCGAAAAAGGTTTACTAAGTATGTTGATAGTCTGCTAACGTTACGTCAAACGTGGTTCAAATGAACGTTTACATGTTGATAGTCTGTTAAGGATTTGTCAATCGTGGTTCAAGTGAACGTATACATGTTGACTGTCTTTTAACGTTATGCCCAACGTGGTTAAAGTGAATGATTACATGTTGAATATCTTTTAACGTTAAGTCAAACGTGGTTCAGCTAAACGTATACATGTTGATAGTCTGTTAACGTTATGTCAAAGGTGATTCAAGTGAACGTATACATGTTGATAGTCTGTTAACGCTATGTCAAATGTGGATTAAGTGAACGAGTGCATGTTGATAGTCTGTTAAAGCTATTTCAAACGTGGTGAAGAAATTGTATACATATTGGTAGTCTGTAAACGTAATGTCGAACGAGGTTCGAGTGAACATGTTTATAGTCTGTTAACGTAAAGTCAAACGTGGTTCAAGTGAACTTATACATGTTGATTGTCTGTTTACATTATGTCAAACGTGGTTTAAGTGAACGAATGCATATTGATAGTCTGTGAACGTTATGCCAAACTCAAGTGAACGTATACATGTTGATAGTCTGTTAACGCTATGTCAAACGTGGTTTAAGTGAACGAATGCATGTTGATAGTCTGTGAACGTTATGTCAAAGGGTGCTCATGTGAACGTATAAATGTTGATAGTGTTTTACCGTTATGTCAAACGTGGTTCAAGTGAACGTATACAAGTTGATAGTCTGTTAACGTAATGTCAAGCGTGGTGCAAGTAAACGTATACATGTTGATAGTCTGTCAACGTTATGTCAAACGTGGTTCAAGTGAACCTAAGCATGTTGATGGTCTGTTAACGTTATGTCAAAGGGGGCTCATGTGAATGTATACATGTTGATAGTCTGTTTACGTTATGCCAAACTCAAGTGAACGTATACATGTTGATAGTCTGTTAACGCTATGTCAAACGTGGTTTAAGTGAACGAATGCATGTTGATAGTCTGTGAACGTTATGTCAAAGGGGCTGATGTAAATGTATACATGTTGATAGTCTGTTAACGTAATGTCAAACGTGCTGCAAGTAAACGTATACCTGTTGATAGTCTGTTTACGTTATGTCAAAGGGGGCTCATGTGAACGTATACATGTTGATAGTGTTTTAACGTTATGCCAAACGTGGTTCAAGGGAACGTATACATGTTGATAGTCTGTTAACGTTATGCCAAACGTGGTTCAAGGGAACGTATACATGTAGATAGTCTGTTAACGTTATGTCAAAGGGGGCTCATGTGAACGTATACACGTTGATAGTGTTTTAACGTAATGTCAAACGTGGGTCAAGTGCACGTATACATGCTGATAGTCCGTTAACGTTATGTCAAGTGGAGTTCGAGTAAACCTATACATGATGATTGCCTTCTATCGTTATGTCGAACGTGGCTCAAATGAACGTATACATGTTGATAGTCTGTTTACGTTATGTTAAAGGGGGCTCATGTGTATGTATACATGTTGATAGTCTGTTAACGTTAAGTCAAACGTGGTTCAAGTGAACTTATACATGTTGATAGTCAAAGAAAAGAATAAAAGGCAAAATAATGTTTCAACGGATTTATTTCGAAAAACTCGAGGTAGTTTCGACCAGGCGGTCTTTATCAAGAGAAGATTAATGCTTACATTATTTTGCCTTTTATTCTTTTCTTTGATTAATTATGTTTCATCAACAGTGCACCGAAAAAAGTTTACTAAGTATGTTGATAGTCTGCTAACGTTACGTCAAACGTGGTTTAAGTGAACGTATACATCTTGAAAGTCTTTTGACGTTTGGTCAAACGTGGTTCAAGTGAATCTATACATGTTGATAGTCTGTTAACGTTATTTCAAACGTGGTTCAAGTGCACGTATACATGCAGATAGTCCGTTAACGTTATGTCAAGTGGGGTTCGAGTAAACCTATACATGATGATTGCCTTCTATCGTTATGCCAAACGTAGTTCAAGTGAACGTATACATGTTGATAGTCTGTTAACGTTATGTCAAAGGGGGCTCATGTGAATGTATACATGTTGATAGTCCGTTAACGTTATGTCAAGTGGGGTTCGAGTAAACCTATACATGATGATTGCCTTCTATCGTTATGTCAAACGTGATTCAAGTGAACGTACACATGTTGATAGTCTGTTAATGTTATGTTAAACGTGGTTCAAGTGAACGTATGCATGTTGATGGTCTGTTAACGTTATGCCAAACGTGGTTCAAGTGAACGTATGCATGTTGATGGTCTGTTAACGTTATGCCAAACGTGGTTCAAGTGAACGTATACATGTTGATAGTCTGTTACCGTAATTTCAAACGTTGTTCAAGTGAACTTATACATGTTGATGGTCTGTTAACATTATGTCAAACGTGGTTTAAATGAACGAATGCATGTTGATAGTCTGTGAACGTTATGTCAAAGGGTGTTCAAGTTAAAGTATTCATGTTGATAGTCTGTTAACATTATGTCAAACGTAGTTCAAGTGAACGTGTACATGTTGATGGTCTTTTAACGTTATGTCAAACGTGATTCAAGTGAACGTATACATGTTGATAGTCTGTTAACGTTATGTCAAAGGGGGCTCATGTGAATGTATACATGTCGATAATCTGTTAACGTTTTGTCAAATGGGATTCAAGTAAACGTATACATGTTGATGGTCTGTTAACGTTATGTCAAACGTGGTTCATGTGAACGTATACATGTTGATGGTCTGTAAACGTTATGTCAAAGGTGATTCAAGTGAACGTACACATGTTGATAGTCTGTTAATGTTATGTTAAACGTGGTTCAAGTGAACGTATGCATGTTGATGGTCTGTTAACGTTATGCCAAACGTGGTTCAAGTGAACGTATACATGTTGATAGTCTGTTACCGTAATTTCAAACGTTGTTCAAGCGAACTTATACATGTTGATGGTCTGCTAACATTATGTCAAACGTGGTTTAAATGAACGAATGCATGTTGATAGTCTGTGAACGTCATGTCAAAGGTTGTTCAAGTTAACGTATACATGTTGATAGTCTGTTAAGGTTATGTCAAACGTGGTTCAGGTGAACTTATACATGTTGATAGTCTTTTAACGTTATGTCAAACGTGGTTCAGGTGAACGTTTACATGTTGATTGTCTGTTAACATAATGTCGAACGTGGTTCAAGTGAACTTATACATGTTGATGGTCTGCTAACATTATGTCAAACGTGGTTTAAATGAACAAATGCATGTTGATAGTCTGTGAACGTTATGTCAAAGGGTGTTCAAGTTAACGTATTCATGTTGATAGTCTGTTAACATTATGTCAAACGTAGTTCAAGTGGACGTATACACGTTGATTGTCTTTAAACGTTATGTCAAAACTGGTTCAAGTGAGGTATACATGTTTATATTCTCTTAACGCTATGTCAAACGTGGTTCATGTGAACGTATAAATGTTGATTGTCTTTAAACGTTATGTCAAACGTGGTTAAAGTGAATGTATACATGTTGAATGTTTTTTAACGTTATGTCAAACGTGGTTCAGGTATACGTATACATGTTGATAGTCTGTTAACGTTATGCCATACGTGGTTCAAGTAAACGTATACATGTTGATTCAACTGAACGTTTACACGGCGATAGTCTGTTAACGTTATGTAAAACGTGGTTCAAGTGAACGTATACATGTTGATAGTGTTTTAACGTTATGTCAAACGTGGTTCAAGTGCACGTATACATGCTGATAGTCCGGTAACGTTATGTCAAGTGGGGATCGAGTAAACCTATACATGATGACTGCCTTCTATCGTTTTGTCAAACGCGGTTCAAGTGAACGTATACATGTTGATGGTCTGTTAACGTAATGTCAAAGGGGGCTCATGTGAATGTATATATGTCGATAGTATGTTAACGTTTTGTCAAATGGGATTCAAGTAAACGTATACATGTTGATGGTCTGTAAACGTTATGTCAAAGGTGATTCAAGTGAACGTATACATGTTGATAGTCTCTTAAGGATATGTCAATCGTGGTTCAAGTGAACGTATACATCTTGATAGTCTTTTAACGTTTGGTCAAACGTGGTTCAAGTGAACCCATACATGTTGAGAGTGTGTTAACACTATGTCAAACGTTGTTCAAGTAATTGTATACATGTTAATGGTCTGTTAACATTATGTTAAACGTGGTTCAAGTAAACGTATACATGTTGATAGTCTGTTAATGTTGTGTCAAAGGGGGCTCATGTGAATGTATTCATGTTGATAGTCTGTTAACGTTATGCCAAACGTGGTTCAAGTGAATGTATACATGTTAATAGTCTGTTAACGCTATGTCAAACGTGGTTCAAGTAATTGTATACATGTTGATGGTCTGTTGACATTAAGTCAAACGTGGTTCAAGTGAACGTTTTTATGTTAATAGTCTGTTAACGTTATGTCAAACGTGGTTCATGTGAACGTATACATGTTGATAGTCTGTTAACGTTATGTCGAATGGGGTTCAAGTAAACGTATACATGTTGATGCTGTATTAACGGTAAATCAATTGTGGTTCATGTCAACGTATACATGTTGATAATCGGTTAACGTTATAACAAAGGGGGTTCAAATGAACGTATACATGTTGATAGTCTGTTAACGTTATGCCAAACGTGGTTCAAGTGAACGTATACATGTTGATGGTCTGTTGACATTAAGTCAAACGTGGTTCAAATGAACGTTTTTATGTTGATAGTCTGTTAACGTTTTGTCAAATGGGATTCAAGTAAACGTATACATTTTGATGGTCTGTTAACGTTATGTCAAACGTGGTTCATGTGAACGTATACACGTTGATGGTCTGTTAACATTAAGTCAAACGTGGTTCAAGTGAACTTTTTTATGTTGATAGTCTGTTAACGTTTTGTCAAATGGGATTCAAGTAAACGTATACATGTTGATGGTCTGTTAACGTTATGTCAAACGTGGTTCATGTGAACGTATACATGTTGATGGTCTGTTAACGTTATGTCAAAGGTGATTCAAGTGAACGTTATGTCAAAGGGGGTTCAAATAAGGTATACATGTTTAAATTCTTTTAACGTTATGCCAAACGTGGTTCGAAGGAACGTGTACATGTTGATGGTCTTTTAACGTTATGTCAAACGTGGTTAAAGTAAATGTATACATGTTAATAGTCTGTTAACGTTATGTCAAAGGGGGCTCATGTGAATGTATACATGTTGATAGTCCGTTAACGTTATGTCAAGTGGGGTTCGAGTAAACCTATACATGATGATTGCCTTCTATCGTTATGTCAAACGTGATTCAAGTGAACGTATACATGTTGATAGTCTGTTAAGGTTATGTCAAACGAGGTTTAATTAATTGTTTACATGTTGATGGTCTGTAAACATTAAGCCAAACATGGTTCAAGTGAACGTATACATGTTGATAATCTGTTAACGTTATGCCAAACGTGGTTCAAGGGAACGTATACATGTTGATAGTCTGTTAACCTTATGCCAAACGTGGTTCAAGTGAACGTATACATGTAGATAGTCTGTTAACGTAATGTCAAACGTGGTTCAAGTGAACTTATACATGTTGATGGTCTGTTAACGTTATGTCAAAGGTGATTCAAGTGAACGTATACATGTTGATAGTCTGTTAACGTTTTGTCAAATGGGATTCAAGTAAACGTTATGTCAAAGGGGGTTCAAATGAGGTATACATGTTTATATTCTTTTAACGTTATGCCAAACGTGGTTCAAGGAAACGTATACACGTTGATAGTCTGTTAACGTTATGTTAAGCGTGGTTCAAGTGAACGTATACATGTTGATGGTCTGTTAACGTTATGTCAAAGGGGATTCAAATGAGCGTATTTATATTGATAGTCTTTTAACGTTATGTGAAACGTGGTTCTCTTGAAAGTATACATGTTGATAGTCTGTTAACGTTATGCCAAACGTGGTTCAAGTGAACGTATACATGTTGATGGTCTGTGAACGTTATGTCAGAGGGTGTTCAAGTTAACGTATACATGTTGATAGTCTGTTAAAGATATGTCAAACGTGGTTCAGGTGAACTTATACATGTAATAGTCTTTTAACGTTATTTCAAACGTGGTTCATGTGAACGTATACATGTTGATGGTCTGTTAACGTTATGTCAAACGTGGTTCAAGTGAACGTATACATGTTGATGGTCTGTTAACGTAATGTCAAACGTGGTTCGAGTGAACTTATACATGTTGATGGTCTGTTAACATTATGTCAAACGTGGTTTAAGTGAACGGATGCATGTTGATAGTCTGTGAACGTTATGTCAAAGGGTGTTCAAGTTAACGTATACATGTTGATAGTCTGTTAAGGTTATGTCAAACGTTGTTCAGGTGAACTTTTACATGTTGATTGTCTGTTAACATAATGTCAAACGTGGTTCAAGTCAACTTATACATGTTGATGGTCTGTTAACGTTATGTCAAACGTGGTTCATGTGAACGTATATATGTTGATGGTCTGTAAACGTTATGTCAAAGGTGATTCAAGTGAACGTATACATGTTGATAGTCTGTTAACGTTTTGCCAAACGTGGTTCAAGTGAACGTATACATGTTGATAGTCTGTTAACGTTTTGTCAAATGGGAACGTAGTAAACGTATTGATGTTGATTGTCTCTTAATGTTATGTCAAACGTTGTTCATGTGAACGTATACATGTTGATGGTCTGTTAACGTAATGTCAAAGGTGATTCAAGTGAACGCTATGTCAAACGTGGTTCAAGCAATTATATACATGTTGATGGTCTGTTAACATTAAGCCAAACGTGGTTCAAGTGAACGAATGCATGTTGATAGTCTGTGAACATAATGTCAAAGGGTGTTCAAGTTAACGTATACATGTTGATAGTCTGTTAAGGCTATGTCAAACGTGGTTCAAGTGAACGTTTACATGTTGATAGTCTGTTAGCCTAGTAGGGTAAGATAACCGATTCTAAAACAGAGGAGTGAGGAGGATGATTTATTACCATTAAAACCTGAAATAAGTATGATGTAATGATTGATATATTGTATTGAAAAGTGGGTCAAGGTCATGAATGTATGAAAAGGAAGGGAAAGGGAAAGGGAAAGGAAGGTATTGATAAGGAGAGCTAAGAAGAGGATGATTGCCTCATAATAGAC
>CM055656.1:16763033-16904050 GCA_029378335.1 Agrilus mali
GTCAAACGTGGTTCAAGTGAACCTATACATGTTGATGGTCTGTTAACGTTTTGTCAAATGGGATTCAAGTAAACGTTATGTCAAAGGGGGTTCAAATGAGGTATACATGTTTATTTTCTTTAAACGGTATGTCAAACGTGGTTCAGGTGAACGTATACATGTTGATTGTATTTTAACGTTATGTCAAACGTGGCTAAAGTGAATGTTTACATGTTGAATATTTTTTAACGTTAAGTCAAACGTGGTTCAGGTAAACGTATACATGTTGATAGTCTGTTAACGTTATGTCAAAGGTGATTCAAGTGAACGTATTGTGACAGATGTGTCATTCTGACGTTGACAAGCGCCGACTGTGAAAATTGTGTGGAAGTAAACTATGACGCGTTCCAGAAAGTCCGAGAGTTGCTGGACGTTTCGAGAGTTGCCTATAAACGTCCATAATATTATATAAGGAACAGCGTTGGACAGTTTAGTAGTATTCGATAGAAGAGAGCGACAGAGATAAGTTCGAAGAGAAGAAAAGCGATTGACAAGCGAAATAGTTATAGAGTTGTTGTTGTTATTGAAATAGTTATCGTATAGTTGTGTTATAGTTGATTTAATAAAAAGTGTTGGGGGAGAAAATAGGTAAAATTGTAAATTACGTAACAATTGGTGTCAGGAGTAAGGATTTATGCCAGTAACAAGAAGTCAAGCGGCAAAAATGGAAGAGCAAATGAAAATTTTGGTGGAAATGCTTAAAGAAATGAAGGCAGGCCAGGATGAAATAAAGGTAGAAATGAAAGAAGAAATTAAAGCAGGCAAGGATGAATTGAAAGAAGAAATTAAAGCTGGCAAGGATGAAATGAAGGAAGAAATTAAAGCTGGCAAGGACGAAATGAAGGAAGAAATTAAGGCAGGTCAAGATAAATTGATCGAAGATTTGAGAACAATAAAAATTGAGCAAGAAGGACTGAAAGAAGAGTTAAAGGAAGTAAGAGTTAAAGTTCAAGAAGAGTTAAAGGAAGTAAGAGTAGTAGTTCAAGAAGAGTTGAAGGAAGTGAGAGTTGAAGTTCAAGAAGAGTTAAAGGAAGTAAGAGTAGAAGTTCAGGAAGAGTTAAAAGAAGTTCAAGAGGAGTTAAAGGAAGTTAGAGTAGAAGTTCAAGAAGACTTAAAGGAAGTAAGAGCAGAAGTTCAAGAAGAGTTGAAGGCCGTGCACAAAAAGTTTCAAAAGGAATTAGACGAAATGAAGGCCAATCTGAACGTTCAAGAATACCCAATACTAAAGAAAAGCGAAGAAGGAAGTGTAAGAATGTCGAGAATAAAACCACCAACATTTGATGGGAAGATTTCTTGGTCAGTCTATCTGAAACAATTTGACGCTGCTGCCAAGGCAAATGAGTGGAATGAGATGGAGAAAGCCACTGCCCTAATCATAGCGCTACGTGGGGAAGCTCTCGACGTTTTGCAAGGTGTACCTGAAATGCAACAAAACGATTTTAAAATTCTGGTGGACCGATTGGAGATGCGCTATGGTGATAAACACCTACAACAAATGTACCAGGCGCAGTTAAAAAGTCGCTATCAACGTAACAGCGAAAGCCTCCAGCAATTCGAAGCGGACGTCGAAAGGCTTGTGCGGTTGGCTTATCCTAGTGCCCCTCAAGACTTTACAGACCAACTGTCCACTCAAATGTTTGTCGATGGAGTGCGAGATGTCGAAATACAGCAAGCCCTGCGCATGTCTCGACATAAAACTGCAGGCGAAGCTTTGTCGCACGCACTGGAATATGAAGCAGCCAAACAAGCATCCAAAGGACATGTTAGAATTCGACAGATTGGGTTCAATTTTGATGAGGACAGCGAGTTACTTCGACAAGAAGTTGTAAAAATAGCTAAAGAAGTAATGTCTCCAAAACCGAAAGAAGAGATGAGTGAGCGCCCACGCTGTTGGACTTGCCACAAACAGGGTCATCTTTCACGAGATTGTCCCAAAAGAAAGAGAGAATTTACTTGCTGGAATTGCGGAGGTACGGGGCACTTGAGCAGCGGCTGTCCATCTGGAAGAAGACAGACGTCAGCCGCCAAAGGAAGCAAGCAGGGAAACTAAGAATAGCCGGCCTTACGGGGCGAAAGTCGGCTTTGCGTCCCCAAGCCCCAATCATCATCTCCGTATCGAAAGCAACCACCGATAATTCACTTACTGTGGATGGTTTTGTGGACGGCAGGAAATTAAAACTGATAGTGGATACCGGCGCATCAAGAACGATAGTTAACCCTCAAATAATCGGTAAATGGAGAATTCGACCGCTAACCATAAATGCTGTCTTAACAACTGCGACAGGGGAAACAACATCGTTTCATGGAGAATGCGAAGTGGTGATCGGTCTTGGAGACGCAAGCCTGTACCAACAAGTGCTGGTGGCCGATATCACCGACGACATCATTTTGGGACTCGACTTCATGGAGAGACACCGAATCCAGCTAGACATGGGCACAAAATGTTTACGAATAGGAGATCAAGAACTGCCACTACAAAGAAATGGGACTGATCAGCGAACACTACGGGTCATCGTTGCTGAAGACCAAGTTTTACCTGGACACTCCGAAGCTGTTGCCCGAATTACAATAGAGGACAATGTCGCTTATGAAATTACTGGAGTCATAAAGCCAGACAACGAAGAATTGAGGCATAAGGCCATCCTTGTCGGAAGAACTGTGGTACAAACCGGCTCGACCACGATTCCAGTCAGAGTTGCCAATCTGAAAGGCTTTGAACAAAAACTTACGAAAGGAACACCAATAGGGACATTAGAACCAGTTACCACCATCAATCATTTGGACCAAATTAGAGAACAGAGGGAAGAAAACAAGAAGCTGCCAGAAGCATTACAAGAATTAATCAACAAGGCAACTGAACATCTTACTGAAGAAGAAACTCGAAAGCTAGAGCACCTTATTCGAACTAACAAGAACGTCTTTGCGATTGATGACAGCGATTATGGAAGAACCAATTTAGCGTACCACCGAATCAACACAGGAGATGCAAGACCAATCAAACAGCCACCCAGACGAGTACCATGGGCCAAACGAGAAGAAGTCGATTCATTGATTAAGAACATGCGCGAGAAAGGGATAATAGAACCATCGAAAAGTCCATGGACGTCCCCTATCGTTTTGGTACGTAAGAAGGACGGATCAACGAGATTCTGTGTTGATTATCGACGATTAAATGAAGTAACACATAAAGACAGCTATCCTTTGCCACGAATCGACGACACGTTAGATTGTCTGTCCAGTGAAATTAAATGGTTCTCGACGTTGGACCTAAAGAGCGGATATTGGCAAGTCGAAGTACATCCTGAAGACAAGGAAAAGACTGCGTTTACTACTGGGAACGGTCTCTGGCAATTCAATGTAATGCCCTTCGGTCTATGCAACGCACCAGCTACCTTTGAAAGATTAATGGAGACAATTTTACAAGGATTGAATTGGGAAATCTGCTTGGTCTATTTGGATGATATCATTGTGTTTGGACGAACGTTTGAAGACCATCTCGCCAATCTAAGCAGAGTACTTCAGAAATTCACAGCAGCAAAACTAAAATTAAATCCCAAAAAGTGTGCGTTGTTTAGAACTGAAGTGAAATATCTAGGCCATGTCATATCAAGTAAAGGCGTTGGTACAGATCCTGACAAGACCGAGGCAGTTCGTAAATGGCCGCAACCAACGAACCAGCATGAATTGAGGAGTTTCTTAGGATTATGTTCGTACTATAGAAGATTCGTGAAGGGATTTGCGGATGTGGCTCGCCCCTTGCACAGACTTACCGAGAATGGAGTGCCTTTTGATTGGACGAACACCTGTCAAGAAGCTTTTGAAGTTCTTAAAAATAAGTTATCTAACACCCCGATTTTGACTTACCCCGAATTTGGAAAACCATTCATAGTCGACACCGATGCGAGCAATGTGGGTATTGGAGGGGTTCTTTCTCAAGTTCAAGAAGGCAAAGAAAGAGTAATCGCATATTTTAGCAAGACACTGTCAAAGCCCGAGAAGAACTATTGTGTGACCCGCCGAGAACTATTGGCCGCGGTGAAAACTATAGAACATTTCCACAAATATCTATATGGGCGAGAATTCCTGCTGAGAACTGACCACTCTTCTCTTAAATGGTTGCTGCAATTCCGAAACCCTGAAGGACAGGTGGCCAGATGGTTACAGCGTTTACAAGAGTACAATTTCAAAATTGAACATCGGCCAGGAAAACACCATGGTAATGCCGACGCCTTATCAAGACGACCATGCCCACGGAATTGCAAACATTGTTCTTCTGTGGAAAGAAAAGAAGGGTTAGACCAAGTTCCATGCCTACATACCACCGTGAAGAAACAAGAGAATTGGGAAGATACAGTGTTGATTGAGGAACAGCGAACCGATGATGACCTTGGACCCATCATGAAATGGAAGGAGGCAGGAGAATCTCGACCAACGTGGGCGGATGTAAGCCCCCTGAGTACTACGACGAAATGTTATTGGGCCCAATGGGATTCCTTAAAGCTCGAGAATGGAGTCCTTAAAAGAATCTGGGAAAGTCCGGACGGGACCAAGAAGCGATTACAAGTTGTATTGCCCAAGAAAAAGACGAAAGAAGTAATAAAAGAGCTGCATGCTAGGACTGGAGGTGGACATTTTGGTGTGAAGAAGACCTTAGAGAAACTACGTGAACGGTATTACTGGGTGAATGCTAGATTGGATGTGGAAGACTGGTGTAGAAGATGCGAAGTATGTGCTTCCAACAAAGGTCCGAGAACCAGAACACGAGGAAAAATGCACCAGTATAACGTCGGAGCGCCATTCGAAAGAATAGCCATGGATATCGCTGGTCCCTTTCCCCGAACTGAAGATGGCAACCGCTACATCCTCGTTGTGATGGATTACTTCAGCAAGTGGCCGGAAGCCTATGCAATCTCCAACCAGGATGCAACCACCGTGGCGGAGGATTGAATAAACAACTGGATCAGCCGATATGGAGTTCCTATGGAAATTCATACTGACCAGGGCCGAAATTTTGAATCAGAAATATTCCAACGAGTGTGTGAATTGATGGGAATAAGGAAAACTAGAACGACTCCGATGCATCCTCGGTCTGATGGCATGGTAGAGCGATTTAATGCGACTATAGAAAACAACCTGAGGATGTTCGTGAACGATCATCAGACCGACTGGGATCGCCACATTCCCTTATTCCTTCTGGCCTATAGGACAACTATACACGAGACCACCGGACAGACACCCTCCTGCGTGCTATTCGGGAAAGAACTGAGACTACCTGCTGATCTAATGTTTGGTCGACCTGAAGATTCTTCGCTGTCCACGGACGATTATGTGTCTAAACTACACGAGCGGCTTAACACCATCCATAAAGCCGTCAGAACAAGAATTAAATTCGAAAGTGACCGGATGAAGACCCGCTACGATCAGCGAGCGAATTCCACTGGATTCAGGGTGGGCGATCGTGTATGGCTCTATAACCCAGTTCGCAAGAAAGGAAGGTGCCCTAAATTACAACGGAATTGGGAGGGCCCGTACAGAGTGGTTACCCGGATAAACGATGTCGTCTACAGGATACAACGAGGCCCCAAATCGAAGATGAAAGTTGTACACCTCGACCGGTTGGCTCCATACACAGTGGAAGAAACTGATCGGGACGATCAGCGCTAGAGGGGGGGCAGTGTGACAGATGTGTCATTCTGACGTTGACAAGCGCCGACTGTGAAAATTGTGTGGAAGTAAACTATGACGCGATCCAGAAAGTCCGAGAGTTGCTGGACGTTTCGAGAGTTGCCTAGAAACGTCCATAATATTATATAAGGAACAGCGTTGGACAGTTTAGTAGTATTCGATAGAAGAGAGCGACAGAGATAAGTTCGAAGAGAAGAAAAGCGATTGACAAGCGAAATAGTTATAGAGTTGTTGTTGTTATTGAAATAGTTATCGTATAGTTGTGTTATAGTTGATTTAATAAAAAGTGTTGGGAGAGAAAATACGTAAAATTGTAAATTACGTAACAGTATACATGTTGATAGTTTGTGAAAGGGTTTTGTCAAACGTGGTTTAAGTAATTGTTTACATGTTGATGGTCTGTAAACATTAAGCCAAACATGGTTCAGGTGAACGTATACATGTTGATAATCTGTTAACGTTATGCCAAACGTGGTTCAAGGGAACGTATACATGTTGATGGTCTGTTAACGTTATGTCAAAGGTGATTCAAGTGAACTTATACATGTTGATAGTCTGTTAACGTTTTCTCAAAAGGGATTCAAGTAAACGTTATGTCAAAAGGGGTTCAAATGAGGTATACATGTTTATTTTCTTTAAACGCTATGTCAAACGTGGTTCAAGTGAACGTATACATGTTGATTGTCTTTTAACGTTATGTCAAACGTGGTTAAAGTGAGTGATTACATGTTGAATATATTTTAACCTTAAGTCAAACGTGGTTCAGCTAAACGTATACATGTTGATAGTCTGTTAACGGAATGTCAAACGTGGTTCAAGTGAACTTATACATGTTGATGGTCTGTTAACGTTATGTCAAACGTGGTTCAAGTGAACGTATACATGTTGACGCTGTGTTAGCGTTAAACCAAACGTGGTTCAAATGAACGTATACATGTAGATAGTCTGTTAACGTTATGTCAAAGGGGGCTCATGTGAACGTATACATGTTGATAGTGTTTTAACGTTATGTCAAACGTGGTTCAAGTGCACGTATACATGCTGGTAGTCCGTTAACGTTATGTGAAGTGGTGTAAGAGTAAACCTATACATGATGATTGCCTTCTATCGTTATGTCAAACGTGGTTCAAATGAACGTATACATGTTGATAGTCTGTTAACGTTATGTCAAAGGTGATTCAAGTGAACTTATACATGTTGATAGTCTGTTAACGTTTTGTCAAATGGGATTCAAGTAAACGTTATGTCAAAGGGGGTTCAAATGAGGTATACATGTTTATTTTCTTTAAACGCTATGTCAAACGTGGTTCAAGTGAACTTATACATGTTGATGGTCTGTTAACGTTATGTCAAAGGTGATTCAAGTGAACTTATACATGTTGATAGTCTGTTAACGTTTTGTCAAATGGGATTCAAGTAAACGTTATGTCAAAGGGGGTTCAAATGAGGTATACATGTTTATTTTCTTTAAACGCTATGTCAAACGTGGTTCAAGTGAACGTATACATGTTGATTGTCTTTTAACGTTATGTCAAACGTGGTTAAAGTGAGTGATTACATGTTGAATATCTTTTAACCTTAAGTCAAACGTGGTTCAGCTAAACGTATACATGTTGATAGTCTGTTAACGGAATGTCAAACGTGGTTCAAGTGAACTTATACATGTTGATGGTCTGTTAACGTTATGTCAAACGTGGTTCAAGTGAACTTATACATGTTGATGGTCTGTTAACGTTATGTCAAACGTGGTTCAAGTGAACGTATACATGTTGACGCTGTGTTAACGTTAAACCAAACGTGGTTCAAATGAACGTATACATGTAGACAGTCTGTTAACGTTATGTCAAAGGGGGCTCATGTGAACGTATACATGTTGATAGTGTTTTAACGTTACGTCAAACGTGGTTCAAGGGCACGTATACATGCTGGTAGTCCGTTAACGTTATGTGAAGTGGTGTAAGAGTAAACCTATTCATGATGATTGCCTTCTATCGTTATGTCAAACGTGGTTCAAATGAACGTATACATGTTGATAGTCTGTTAACGTTATGTCAAAGGGGGCTCATGTGAATGTATACATGTTGATAGTCTGTTAACGTTAAGTCAAACGTGGTTTTAAATGAACTTATACATGTTGATAGCCAAAGAAAAGAATAAAAGGCAAAATAATGTTTCAACGGATTTATTTCGAAAAACTCGACATATGTTTCGACTGGGCGGTCTTTATCAAGAGTAGATTAATACTTACATTATTTTGCCTTTTATTCTTTTCTTTTATTAATTATGTTTCATCAACAGTGCACCGAACAAAGTTTTCTAAGTATGTTGATAGTCTGCTAACGTTACGTCAAACGTGGTTTAAGTGAACGTTTACATGTTGATAGTCTGTTAGCCTTATGTCGCACGTGGTTCAAGTGAACGTACACATGTTGATAGTCTGTTAACGTTATGTCAATGGGGGGGCAAATGAACCTATACATGTTGATTGTCTTTTAACGTTTGGTCATACGTGGTTCAAGTGAAACCATACATGTTGATAGTCTGTTAACGTTATTTCAAACGTGGTTCATGTGAACGTTTACATGTTGATAGTCTGTTAAGGATTTGTCAATCGTGGTTCGAGTGAACGTATACATGTTGATTGTCAATTAACGTTATGTCAAACGTGGTTAAAGTGAATGATTACATGTTGAATATCTTTTAACATTTAAATCAAACGTGGTTTAGCTAAACGTATACATGTTGATAGTCTGTTAACGTTATGTCAAAGGTCATTCAAGTGAACGTTTACATGTTGATAGTCTGTTAACGCTATGTCAAACGTGGTTCAAGGGAACGTATACAGTTGATAGTCTGTTAGCATAATGTGAAACGTGGTTCAAGTGAACGTATACATGTTGATAGTCTGTTAACGTAATGTCAAACGTGCTGCAAGTAAACGTATACATGTTGATAGTCTGTTTACGTTATGTTAAAGGGGGCTCATGTGAACGTATACATGTTGATAGTGTTTTAACGTTATCCCAAACATGGTTCAAGGGAACGTATACATGTAGATAGTCTGTTAATTAATCGGTTAACGTTATGTCAATGGGGGTTCAAATGAACCTATACATGTTGATTGTCTTTTAACGTTTGGTCATACGTGGTTCAAGTGAACGTATACATGTTGATAGTCTGTTAACGTAATGTCAAACGTGCTGCAAGTAAACGTATACATGTTGATAGTCTGTTTACGTTATGTTAAAGGGGGCTCATGTGAACGTATACATGTTGATAGTGTTTTAACGTTATGCCAAACGTGGTTCAAGGGAACGTATACATGTAGATAGTCTGTTAACGTTATGCCAAACGTGGTTCAAGGGAACGTATACATATTTGGGAGTCTGTTAACGTAATGTCAAACGTGGTTCAAGTGATCTTATACATGTTGATGGTCTGTTAACCTTATGTCAAAGGTGATTCAAGTGAACGTATACATGTTGATAGTCTGTTAAATGGGATTCAAGTAAACGTAGTCAGAGGGGGTTCAAATGGGGTATATATGTTTATATTCTTTTAACGTTATGAAAAACGTGGTTCAAGGGAACGTATACACGTTGATAGTCTGTTACCGTTATGTTAAACGTGGTTCAAGTGAACGTATACATGTTTATGGTCTGTTAACGTTACGTCACAGGGGATTCAAATGAGCGTATTTATGTTGATAGTATTTTAACGTTATGTGAAACGTGGTTCTCTTGAAAGTATACATGTTGATAGTCTGCTAACGTTACGTCAAACGTGATTTAAGTGAACGTATACATGTAGATAGTCTGTTAACGTTATGTCAAAGGGGGCTCATTTGAACGTATACATGTTGATAGTATTTTAACGTTATGCCAAACGTGGTTCAAGGGAACGTATACATGTAGATAGTCTGTTAACGTTATGTCAAAGGGTGCTCATGTGAACGTATACATGTTGATAGTGTTTTACCGTTATGTTAAACGTGGTTCAAGTGAACGTATACATGTTGATAGTCTGTTAACGTAATGTCAAGCGTGGTGCAAGTAAACGTATACATGTTGATAGTCTGTTAACGTTTTGTCAAATGGGATTCAGGTAAACGTTATGTCAAAGGGGGTTCAAATGAGTTATACATGTTTATATTGTTTTAACGTTATGCCAAACGTGGTTCAAGGGAACGTATACACGTTGATAGTCTGTTACCGTTATGTTTAACGTGGTTCAAGTGAACGTATACATGTTGACGCTGTGTTAACGTTACACCAATCATGGTTCAAATGAACGTATACATGTTGATGGTCTGTTAACGTTATGTCAAAAGGGGTTCATGTGAACGTTTACATGTTGATAGTCTGTTGACATAATGTCGGACCTGGTTTAAGTGAACGTATACATGTTGCTAGTCTGTTAACGTTATGTCAAACGTGGTTCAAGTGAACGTATACATGTTGACGCTGTGTTAACGTTAAACCAAACGTGGTTCAAATGAACGTATACATGTAGATAGTCTGTTAACGTTATGTCAAAGGGGGCTTATGTGAACGTATACATGTTGATTGTGTTTTAACGTTATATCAAACGTGGTTCAAGTGCACGTATACATGCTGGTAGTCCGTTAACGTGATGTGAAGTGGTGTTAGAGTAAACCTATACATGATGATTGCCTTCTATCGTTATGTCAAACGTGGTTCAAATGAACGTATACATGTTGATAGTCTGTTAACGTTATGTCAAAGGGGGCTCATATGAATGTATACATGTTGATAGTCTGTTAACGTTAAGTCAAACGTGGTTCAAGTGAACTTATACATGTTGATAGCCAAAGAAAAGAATAAAAGGCAAAATAATGTTTCAACGGATTTATTTCGAAAAACTCGACATATGTTTCGTCCAGGCGGTCCCTTTTTCAAGAGTAGATTAATACTTACATTATTTTGCCTTTTATTCTTTGCTTTGATTAATTAGTTTCATCAACAGTGTACCGAAAAAAGTTTACTAAGTATGTTGATAGTCTGCTAACGTTACGTCAAACGTGGTTTAAGTGAACGTTTACATGTTTATAGTCTGTTAGCCTTATGTCGCACGTGGTTCAAGTGAACGTACACATGTTGATAATCGGTTAACGTTATGTCAAAGGGGGTTCAAATGAACCTATACATGTTGATTGTCTTTTAACGTTTGGTCTTACGTGGTTCAAGTGAACCCATACATGTTGATAGTCTGTTAACGTTATTTCAAACGTGGTTCAAGTGAACGTTTACATATTGATAGTCTGTTTAGGATTTGTCAATCGTGGTTCAAGTGAACGTGTACATGCTGATTGTCTTTTAACGTTATGTCAAACGTGGTTAAAGTGAATGATTACATGTTGAATGTCTTTTAACGTTAAGTCAAAGGTGATTCAAGTGAACGTTTACATGTTGATAGTCTGTTAAGGCTATGTCAAATGTGGTTCAAGGGAACGTATACATGTTGATAGTCTGTTAACATAATATGAAACGTGGTTCAAGTGAACCTATACATGTTGATAGTCTGTTAACGTAATGTCAAACGTGGTGCAAGTAAACGTATACATGTTGATAGTCTGTTAACGTTATGTCAAAGGGGGCTCATGTGAACGTATACATGTTGATAGTGTTTTAACGTTATGCCAAACGTGGTTCAAGGGAACGTATACATGTAGATAGTCTGTTAACGTTTTGTCAAAGGGGGCCCATGTGAACGTATACATGTTGATAGTGTTTTAACGTTATGTCAAACGTGGTTCAAGGGAACGTATACACGTTGATAGTCTGTGACCGTTATGTTTAACGTGGTTCAAGTGAACGTATACATGTTGACGCTGTGTTAACGTTACACCAATCATGGTTCAAATTAACGTATACATGTTGATGGTCTGTTAACGTTATGTCAAAAGGGGTTCATGTGAACGTTTACATGTTGATAGTCTGTTGACATAATGTCAGACCTGGTTCAAGTGAACGTATACATGTTGACGCTGTGTTAGCGTTAAACCAAACGTGGTTCAAATGAACGTATACATGTAGATAGTCTGTTAACGTTATGTCAAAGGGGGCTCATGTGAACGTATACATGTTGATAGTGTTTTAACGTTATGTCAAACGTGGTTCAAGTGCACGTATACATGCTGGTAGTCCGTTAACGTTATGTGAAGTGGTGTAAGAGTAAACCTATACATGATGATTGCCTTCTATCGTTATGTCAAACGTGGTTCAAATGAACGTATACATGTTGATAGTCTGTTAACGTTATGTCAAAGGGGGCTCATGTGAATGTATACATGTTGATAGTCTGTTAACGTTAAGTCAAACGTGGTTCAAGTGAACTTATACATGTTGATAGCCAAAGAAAAGAATAAAAGGCAAAATAATATTTCAACGGATTTATTTCGAAAAACTCGACATATGTTTCGACCAGGCGGTCTTTATCAAGAGTAGATTAATACTTACATTATTTTGCCTTTTATTCTTTTCTTTGATTAATTATGTTTCATCAACAGTGCACCGAAAAAAGTTTACTAAGTATGTTGATAGTCTGCTAACGTTACGTCAAACGTGGTTTAAGTGAACGTTTACATGTTGATAGTCTGTTAGCCTTATGTCGCACGTGGTTCAAGTGAACGTACACATGTTGATAATCGGTTAACGTTATGTCAAAGGGGGTTCAAATGGACCTATACATGTTGATTGTCTTTTAACGTTTGGTCACACGTGGTTCAAGTGAACCCATACATGTTGATAGTCTGTTAACGTTATTTCAAACGTGGTTCAAGTAAACGTATACATGTTGATAGTCCGTTAACGTTATGTCAAAGGTGATTCAAGTGAACGTATACATGTTGATAGTCTGTTAAGGTTATGTCAAACGTGGTTCAAGTAATTGTATACATGTTGATGGTCTGTTAACGTTAAGCCAAACATGGTTCAAGTGAACCTTTACATGATGATTGCCTTCTATCGTTATGTCAAACGTGGTTCAAGTGATCGAGTACATGTTGATAGTCTGTTAACGTTATGCCAAACGTCGTTCAAGTGAACGTATACATGTTGATAGTCTGTTAACGTAATTTCAAACGTGGTTCAAGTGAACTTATACATGTTGATGGTCTGTTAACATTATGTCAAACGTGGTTTAAGTGAACGAATGCATGTTGATGTACTGTGAACGTTATGTCAAAGGGTGTTCAAGTTAACGTATACATGTTGATAGTCTGTTAACGTAATGTCAAACGTGCTGCAAGTAAACGTATACATGTTGATAGTCTGTTTACGTTATGTCAATGGGGGCTCATGTGAACGTATACATGTTGATAGTGTTATAACGTTATGCCAAACGTGGTTCAAGGGAACGTATACATATTGATAGTCTGTTAACGTTATGTCAAAGGGGCTCATGTGAATGTATACATATTGATAGTCAATGAACGTTATGCCAAACGTGGTTCAAGGGAACGTATACATGTTGATAGTCTGTTAACGTTATGCCAAACGTGGTTCAAGTGAACGTATACATATTGATAGTCTGTTAACGTAATGTCAAACGTGGTTCAAGTGATCTTATACATGTTGATGGTCTGTTAACGTTATGTCAAAGGTGATTCGAGTGAACGTATACATGTTGATAGTCTGTTAACGTTTTCTCAAATGGGATTCAAGTAAACGTTATGTCAAAAGGGGTTCAAATGGGGTATACATGTTATTATCCTTTTAACGTTATGCCAAACGTGGTTCAAGGGAGCGTATACACGTTGATAGTCTGTTATCGTTATGTTTAACGTGGTTCAAGTGAACGTATACATGTTAACGCTGCGTTAACGTTACACCAATCATGGTTCAAATTAACGTATACATGTTGATGGTCTGTTAACGTTATGTCAAAAGGGGTTCATGTGAACGTTTACATGTTGATAGTCTGTTGACATAATGTCAGACCTGGTTTAAGTGAACGTATACATGTTGCTAGTCTGTTAACGTTATGTCAAATGTGGTTCAAGTGAACGTATACATGTTGACGCTGTGTTAGCGTTAAACCAAACGTGGTTCAAATGAACGTATACATGTTGATAGTCTGTTAACGTAATGTCAAACGTGGTTCAAGTGAACTTATACATGTTGATGGTCTGTTAACATTATGTCAAACGTGGTTTAAGTAGACGAATGCATGTTGATAGTCTGTGAACGTTATGTCAAAGGGTGTTCAAGTTAACGTATACATGTTGATGGTCTGTTAACGTTATGCCAAACGTGGTTCAAGTGAACGTATACATGTTGATAGTCTGTTAACGTAATTTCAAACGTGGTTCAAGTGAACTTATACATGTTGATGGTCTGTTAACATTATGTCAAACGTGGTTTAAGTGAACGTATGCATGTTGATAGTCTGTGAACGTTATGTCAAAGGGTGTTCAAGTTAACGTATACATTGATAGTCTGTTAACGTTATGTCGAATGGAGTTCAAGTAAACGTATACATGTTGATGCTGTATTAACGGTAAATCAATTGTCGTTCATGTCAACGTATACATATTGATAATCGGTTAACGTTATGTAAAAGGGGGTTGAAATGAACGTATACATGTTGATGGTCTGTTGACATTAAGTCAAACGTGGTTAAAGTGAACGTTTTTATGTTGATAGTCTGTTAAAGTTTTGTCAAATGGGATTCAACTAAACGTATACATGTTGATGGTCTGTTAACGTAATGTCAAACGTGGTTCATGTGAACGTATACATGTTGATGGTCTGTTAACGTTATGTGAAAGGTGATTTAAGTGAACGTTATGTCAATGGGGGTACAAATGAGGTATACATGTTTAAATTCTTTTAACGTTATGCCAAACGTGGTTCGAGGGAACGTGTACATGTTGATGGTCTGTTAACTTTATGTCAAAGGGGGTTCAAATGTGCGTATTCATGTTGATAGTCTTTTAACGTTATGTCAAACATGGTTCAAGTGAACGTATACATGTTGATAGTCTGCTAACGTTACGTGAAACGTGGTTTAAGTGAACGTATACATGTTGATAGTCTGTTAACGCTATGTCAAATGTGGTTCAAGTAATTGTATACATGTTGATGGTCTATTAACTTTAAGCCAAACATGGTTCAAGTGAACGTACCCATGTTGATGGTCTGTTAACGTTATGTCAAAAGGGGCTCATGTGAATGTATACTTGTTGATAGTCTGTTAACGTTATGCCAAACGTGGTTCAAGTGAACGTATACATGTTGATAGTCTGTTAACGTAATGTCAAACGTGGTTCAAGTGAACTTATACATGTTGATGGTCTGTTAACATTATGTCAAACGTGGTTTAAGTGAACGAAAGCATGTTGATAGTCTGTGAACGTTATGTCAAAGGGTGTTCAAGTTAACGTATACATATTGATTTTCTGTTAACATTATGTCAAACGTGGTTCAAGTGAAGGCATACACGTTGATTGTCTTTTAACGTTATGTCAAAACTGGTTCAAGTAAGGTATACATGTTTATATTCCTTTAACGCTATGTCAAGCGTGGTTCATGTGAACGTATACATGTTGATTGTCTTTTAACGTTATGTCAAACGTGGTTAAAGTGAATGTATACATGTTGAATGTCTTTTAACGTTATGTCAAACGTGGTTCAGGTAAACGTATACATGTTGATAGTCTGTTAACGTTATGTCATACGTGGTTCAAGTAAACGTATACATGTTGATTCAAGTGAACGTTTACATGGCGATAGTCTGTTAACGTTATGTAAAACGTGGTTCAAGTGAACGCATACATGTTGATAGTCTGTTAACGTTATGTCAAAGGGGGCTGATGTGAATGTATACATGTCGATAGTCTGTTAACGTTTTGTCAAATGGGATTCAAGTAAACGTATACATGTTGATGGTCTGTTAATGTTATGTCAAACGTGGTTCATGTGAACGTATACATGTTGATGGTCTGTAAACGTTATGTCAAAGGTGATTCAAGTGAACGTACACATGTTGATAGTCTGTTAACGTTATGTCAAACGTGGTTCAAGTGAACGTATACATGTTGATGGTCTGTTAACGTTATGCCAAACGTGGTTCATGTGAACGTATACATGTTGATAGTCTGTTAACGTAATGTCAAACGTGGTTCAAGTGAACTTATACATGTTGACGGTCTGTTAACATTATGTCAAACGTGGTTTAAGTGAACGAATGCATGTTGATAGTCTGTGAACGTTATGTCGAGGGGTGTTCAAGTTAACGTATACATGTTGATAGTCTGTTAAGGATATGTCAAACGTGGTTCAGGTGAACTAATACATGTTGATAGTCTTTTAACGTTATGTCAACGTGTATACGTCCGTTTGATCCCTGTTTGACATAACGTTAACCGATTATCAACATGTATACGTTGACATGAACCACAATTGATTTACCGTTAATACAGCATCAACATTTATACGGTTACTTGAACCCCATTCGACATAACGTTAACAGACTATCAAACATGTATACGTTCACATGAACCACGTTTGACATAACGTTAACTGACTATCATTATGTGTCCGTTCGCTTAACCCACGTTTGACATAACGCTAACAGACTATCAACATGTGTACGTTGACATGAACCACGTTAGACCCAACGTTAACAGACTATCAACATGTATTCGTTCACTTGAACCACGTTTGACGTAACGATAGAAGGCAATCATCATGTATAGGTTTACGCGAACCCCACTTGACATAACGTGAACGGACTATCAGCATGTATACGTGCACTTAAGCCACGTTTGACATAACGTTAAAATATTATCAACATGTATACGTTCACTTGAACCACGTTTTACAGAACGTTAACAGACTATCGGCATGTAAACGCTTTCTTGAACCACATTTGAAATAACGTTAACAGACTATAAACATAAAAACGTTCACTTGAACAACGTTTGACTTAATGTCAACAGACCATCAACATGTATACAATTCCTTGAACCACGTTCGACATAGCGTTAACAGACTCTTAACATGTATACGTTCACTTGAACCACGTTTGGCATAACGTTAACAGACTATCACCATGTATACATTCACATGAGCCCCCTTTGACACAACATTAACAGACTATCAACATGTATACGTTCACATGAACCACGTTTGACATAACGTTAACAGACCATCAACATGTAAACGTTCACTTGAATCAACATGTATACGTTTACTTGAACCACGTATGGCATAACGTTAACAGACTATCAGCATGTATACGTTTACCTGAACCACGTTTGAAATAACGTTAAAAGACATTCAACATGTATACATTCACTTTAACCACGTTTGACATAAAGTTTAAAGACCCATATACGTTCACATGAACCACGTTTGACATACTGTTAAAAGAATATAAACATGTATACCTCACTTGAACCAGCTTTGACATAACGTTATAAGACAACCAACGTGTATACGTTCACTTGAACCACGTTTGACATTATGTTAACAGGCAATCAACATGTAAACGTTCACCTGAACCACGTTTGACATAACGTTAAAAGACTATCAACATATATTAGTTCACCTGAACCACGTTTGACATATCCTTAACAGACTATCAACATGTATACGTTAACTTGAACACCCCTCGACATAACGTTCACAGACTATCAACATGCATTCGTTCACTTAAACCACGTTTGACATAATGTTAACAGACCGTCAACATGTATAAGCTCACTTGAACCACGTTTGACATTACGTTAACAGACTATCAACATGTATACGTTCACATGAACCACGTTTGGCATAACGTTAACAGACCATCAACATGTATACGTTCACTTGAACCACGTTTGACATAACGTTAACAGACTATCAACATGTGTACGTTCACTTGAATCACCTTTGACATAACGTTTACAGACCATCAACATGTATACGTTCACATGAACCACGTTTGACATAACATTAACAGACCATCAACATGTATACGTTTACTTGAATCCCATTTGACAAAACGTTAACAGACTATCGACATGTATACATTCACATCAGCCCCCTTTGACATAACGTTAACAGACTATCAACATGTATACGTTCACTTGAACCACGTTTTACATAACGTTAACAGACTATCGCCATGTAAACGTTCACTTGAATCAACATGTATACGTTTACTTGAACCACGTATGGCATAACGTTAACAGACTATCAACATGTATACGTTTACCTGAACCACGTTTGACATAACGTTAAAAGACTTTCAACATGTAAACATTCACTTTAACCACGTTTGACATAACGTTAAAAGACAATCAACATGTATACGTTCACATGAACCACGCTTGACATAGCGTTAAAAGAATATAAACATGTATACCTCACTTGAACCAGTTTTGACATAACGTTAAAAGACAATCAACGTGTATACCTTCACTTGAACCACGTTTGACATAATGTTAACAGACTATCAATATGTATACGTTAACTTGAACACCTTTGACATAACGTTCACAGACTATCAACATGCATTCGTTCACTTAAACCACGTTTGACATAATGTTAACAGACCATCAACATGTATAAGTTCACTTGAACCACGTTTGACATTACGTTAACAGACTATCAACATGTATACGTTCACTTGAACCACGTTTGGCATAACGTTAACAGACTATCAACAAGTATACATTCACATGAGCCCCTTTTGACATAACGTTAACAGACCATCAACATGGGTACGTTCACTTGAACCATGTTTGGCTTAAAGTTAATAGACCATCAACATGTATACAATTACTTGAACCACATTTGACATAGCGTTAACAGACTATTAACATGTATACGTTCACTTAAACCACGTTTCACGTAACGTTAGCAGACTATCAACATGTATACGTTCACTTGAACCATGTTTGACATAACGTTAAAAGATTATCAACATGAATACGCACATCTGAACCCCCTTTGACATAAAGTTAACAGACCATCAACATGTACACGTTCCCTCGAACCACGTTTGGCATAACGTTAAAAGAATTTAAACATGTATTACTCATTTGTACCCCCATTGACATAACGTTCACTTGAATTACCTTTGACATAACGTTAACAGACCATCAACATGTATACGTTCACATGAACCACGTTTGACATTACGTTAACAGACCATCAACATGTATACGTTTACTTGAATCCCATTTGACAAAACTTTAACAGACTATCAACATAAAAACGTTCACTTGAACCACGTTTGACTTAATGTCAACAGACCATCAACATGTACACGTTCATTTCAACCCTCTTTGACATAACGTTAACCGATTATCAATATGTATACGTTGACATGAACGACAATTGATTTACCGTTAATACAGCATCAACATGTATACGTTTACTTGAACTCCATTCGACATAACGTTAACAGACTATCAATGTATACGTTAACTTGAACACCCTTTGACATAACGTTCACAGACTATCAACATGCATACGTTCACTTAAACCACGTTTGACATAATGTTAACAGACCATCAACATGTATAAGTTCACTTGAACCACGTTTGAAATTACCTTAACAGACTATCAACATGTATACGTTCACTTGAACCACGTTTGGCATAACGTTAACAGACCATCAACATGTATACGTTAACTTGAACACCCTTTGACATAACGTTCACAGACTATCAACATGCATTCGTTTACTTAAACCACGTTTGACATAATGTTAACAGACCATCAACATGTACACGTTCCCTCGAACCACGTTCGGCATAACGTTTAAAGAATTTAAACATGTATACCTCATTTGAACCCCCTTTGACATAACGTTCACTTGAATCACCTTTGACAAAACGTTAACAGACCATCAACATGTATACGTTCACATGAACCACGTTTGACATAACGTTAACAGACTATCAACATGTATGGGTTCACTTGAACCACGTTTGACCAACCGTTAAAAGACTATCAACATGTATACGTTCATTTGAACCCCCTTTGACATAACGTTAACCGATTATCAATATGTATACGTTGACATGAACGACAATTGATTTACCGTTAATACAGCATCAACATGTATACGTTTACTTGAACTCCATTCGACATAACGTTAACAGACTATCAATGTATACGTTAACTTGAACACCCTTTGACATAACGTTCACAGACTATCAACATGCATACGTTCACTTAAACCACGTTTGACATAATGTTAACAGACCATCAACATGTATAAGTTCACTTGAACCACGTTTGAAATTACCTTAACAGACTATCAACATGTATACGTTCACTTGAACCACGTTTGGCATAACGTTAACAGACCATCAACATGTATACGTTAACTTGAACACCCTTTGACATAACGTTCACAGACTATCAACATGCATTCGTTTACTTAAACCACGTTTGACATAATGTTAACAGACCATCAACATGTATAAGTTCACTTGAACCACGTTTGACATTACGTTAACAGACTATCAACATGTATACGTTCACTTGAACCACGTTTGGCATAACGTTAACAGACTATCAACAAGTATACATTCACATGAGCCCCTTTTGACATGACGTTAACAGACCATCAACATTTGTACGTTCACTTGAACCATGTTTGGCTTAATGTTAACAGACCATCAACATGTATACAATTATTTGAACCACGTTTGACATAGCGTTAACAGATTATCAACATGTATACGTTCACTTAAACCACGTTTGCCGTAACGATAGCAGACTATCAACATGTATACGTTCAATTGAACCATGTTTGACATAACGTTAAAAGACTATCAGCATGAATACGCTCATTTGAACCCCGTTTGACATAAAGTTAACAGACCATCAACATGTACACGTTCCCTCGAACCACGTTCGGCATAACGTTTAAAGAATTTAAACATGTATACCTCATTTGAACCCCCTTTGACATAACGTTCACTTGAATCACCTTTGACAAAACGTTAACAGACCATCAACATGTATACGTTCACATGAACCACGTTTGACATAACGTTAACAGACTATCAACATGTATGGGTTCACTTGAACCACGTTTGACCAACCGTTAAAAGACTATCAACATGTATACGTTCATTTGAACCCCCTTTGACATAACGTTAACCGATTATCAATATGTATACGTTCACTTGAACCACGTGCGACATAAGGCTAACAGACTATCAACATGTAAACGTTCACTTAAAACCACGTTTGACGTAACGTTAACAGACTATCAACATACTTAGTAAACTTTCTTTGGTGCACTGTTGATGAAACATAATTAATCAAAGAAAAGAATAAAAGGCAAAATAATGTAAGTATTTATCTACTCTTAATAAGGACCGCCTGGTCGAAACATATTTCGAGTTTTTCGGAATAAATCCGTTGAAACATTATTTTGCCTTTTATTCTTTTCTTTGGCTATCAACATGAATACGCTCATTTGAACCCCCTTTGACATAAAGTTAACAGACCATCAACATGTACACGTTCCCTCGAACCATGTTTGGCATAACGTTAAAAGAATTTAAACATGTATACCTCATTTGAACCCCCTTTGACATAACGTTCACTTGAATCACCTTTGACATAACGTTAACAGACTATCAACATGTATGGGTTCACTTGAACCACGTTTGACCAACCGTTAAAAGACTATCAACATGGATACGTTCATTTTAACCCCCTTTGACATAACGTTAACCGATTATCAATATGTATACGTTGACATGAACCACAACTGATTTACCGTTAATACAGCATCAACATCTATACGTTTACTTGAACCCCATTCGACATAACGTTAACAGACTATCAACATGTATACGTTAACTTGAACACCCTTTGACATAACGTTCACAGTACATCAACATGCATTCGTTCACTTAAACCACGTTTGACATAATGTTAACAGACCATCAACATGTATAAGTTCACTTGAACCACGTTTGAAATTACGTTAACAGACTATCAACATGTATACGTTCACTTGAACGACGTTTGGCATAACGTTAACAGACTATCAACATGTACTCGATCACTTGAACCACGTTTGACATAACGATAGAAGGCAATCATCATGTAAAGGTTCACTTGAACCATGTTTGGCTTAACGTTAACAGACCATCAACATGTATACAATTACTTGAACCACGTTTGACATAACCTTAACAGACTATCAACATGTATACGTTCACTTGAATCACCTTTGACATAACGTTAACGGACTATCAACATGTATACGTTTACTTGAACCACGTTTGAAATAACGTTAACAGACTATCAACGTGTATGGGTTCACTTGAACCACGTGTGACCAAACGTTAAAAGACAATCATCATGTATAGGTTCATTAGAACCCCCTTTGACATAACGTTAACCGATTATCAACATGTGTACGTTCACTTGAACCACGTGCGACATAAGGCTAACAGACTATCAACATGTAAACGTTCACTTAAACCACGTTTGACGTAACGTTAGCAGACTATCAACATACTTAGTAAACTTTTTTCGGTGCACTGTTGATGAAACATAATTAATCAAAGAAAAGAATAAAAGGCAAAATAATGTAAGTATTTATCTACTCTTGATAAAGACCGCCTGGTCGAAACATATGTCGAGTTTTTCGAAATAAATCCGTTGAAATATTATTTTGCCTTTTATTCTTTTCTTTGGCTATCAACACGTATAAGTTCACTTGAACCACGTTTGACTTAACGTTAACAGACTATCAACATGTATACATTCACATGAGCCCCCTTTGACATAACGTTAACAGACTATCAACATGTATACGTTCATTTGAACCACGTTTGACATAACGATAGAAGGCAATCATCATGTATAGGTTTACTCTTACACCACTTCACATAACGTTAACGGACTACCAGCATGTATACGTGCACTTGAACCACGTTTGACATAACGTTAAAACACTATCAACATGTATACGTTCACATGAGCCCCCTTTGACATAACGTTAACAGACTATCTACATGTATACGTTCATTTGAACCACGTTTGGTTTAACGCTAACACAGCGTCAACATGTATACGTTCACTTGAACCAGGTCTGACATTATGTCAACAGACTATCAACATGTAAACGTTCACATGAACCCCTTTTGACATAACGTTAACAGACCATCAACATGTATACGTTAATTTGAACCATGATTGGTGTAACGTTAACACAGCGTCAACATGTATACGTTCACTTGAACCACGTTAAACATAACGATAACAGACTATCAACGCGTATACGTTCCCTTGAACCACGTTTGGCATAACGTTAAAAGGATAATAACATGTATACCTCATTTGAACCCCTTTTGACATAACGTTTACTTGAATCCCATTTGACAAACGTTAACAGACTATCAACATGTATACGTTCACTCGAATCACCTTTGACATAACGTTAACAGACCATCAACATGTATAAGATCACTTGAACCACGTTTGACATTACGTTAACAGACTATCAATATGTATACGTTCACTTGAACCACGTTTGGCATAACGTTAACAGACTATCAACATGTATACGTTCCCTTGAACCACGTTTGGCATAACGTTCATTGACTATCAACATGTATACATTCACATGAGCCCCTTTGACATAACGTTAACAGACTATCAATATGTATACGTTCCCTTGAACCACGTTTGGCATAACGTTAACAGACTATCTACATGTATACGTTCCCTTGAACCACGTTTGGCATAACGTTATAACACTATCAACATGTATACGTTCACATGAGCCCCCTTTTGACATAACGTAAACAGACTGTCAACATGTATACGTTTACTTGCAGCACGTTTGATATTACGTTAACAGACTATCAACATGTATACCTTCACTTGAACCACGTTTCACATTATGTTAACAGACTATCAACATGTAAACGTTCCCTTGAACCACGTTTGACATAGCCTTAACAGACTATCAACATGTAAACGTTCACTTGAATCACCTTTGACATAACGTTAACAGACTATCAACATGTATACGTTTAGCTGAACCACGTTTGACTTAATGTTAAACGATATTCAACATGTAATCATTCACTTTAACCACGTTTGACATAACGTTCATTGACTATCAACATGTATACATTCACATGAGCCCCTTTGACATAACGTTAACAGACTATCAATATGTATACGTTCCCTTGAACCACGTTTGGCATAACGTTAACAGACTATCTACATGTATACGTTCCCTTGAACCACGTTTGGCATAACGTTATAACACTATCAACATGTATACGTTCACATGAGCCCCCTTTTACATAACGTAAACAGACTACCAACATGTATACGTTCACTTGAACCACGTTTCACATTATGTTAACAGACTATCAACATGTATACGTTCCCTTGAACCACGTTTGACATAGCCTTAACAGACTATCAACATGTAAACGTTCACTAGAATCACCTTTGACATAACGTTAACAGACTATCAACATGTATACGTTTAGCTGAACCACGTTTGACTTAATATTAAAAGATATTCAACATGTAATCATTCACTTTAACCACGTTTGACATAACGTTAATTGACAATCAACATGTATGGGTTCACTTGAACCACGTATGACCAAACGTTAAAAGACAATCAACATGTACAGGTTCATTTGAACCCCCTTTGACATAACGTTAACCGATTATCAACATGTGTACGTTCACTTGAACCACGTGCGACATAAGGCTAACAGACTATCAACAAGTAAACGTTCACTTAAACCACGTTTGACGTAACCTTAGCAGACTATCAACATACTTAGTGAACTTTTTTCGGTGCACTGTTGATGAAACATAATTAATCAAAGAAAAGAATAAAAGGCAAAATAATGTAAGTATTAATCTACTCTTGATAAAGACCGCCTGGTCGAAACATATGTCGAGGTTTTCGAAATAAATCCGTTTAAACATTATTTTGCCTTTTATTCTTTTCTTTGGCTATCAACATGTATAAGTTCACTTGAACCACGTTTGACTTAACGTTAACAGACTATCAACATGTATACATTCACATGAGCCCCCTTTGACATAACGTTAACAGACTATCAACATGTATACGTTCATATGAACCACGTTTGACATAACGATAGAAGGCAATCATCATGTATAGGTTTACTCTTACACCACTTCACATAACGTTAACGGACTACCAGCATGTATACGTGCACTTGAAACACGTTTGACATAACGTTAAAACACTATCAACATGTATACGTTCACATGAGCCCCCTTTGACATAACGTTAACAGACTATCTACATGTATACGTTCATTTGAACCACGTTTGGTTTAACGCTAACACAGCGTCAACATGTATACGTTCACTTGAACCACGTTTGACATAACGTTAACAGACTAGCAACATGTATACGTTCACTTAAACCAGGTCTGACATTATGTCAACAGACTATCAACATGTAAACGTTCACATGAACCCCTTTTGACATAACGTTAACAGACCATCAACATGTATACGTTAATTTGAACCATGATTGGTGTAACGTTAACACAGCGTCAACATGTATACGTTCACTTGAACCACGTTAAACATAACTGTAACAGACTATCAACGTGTATACGTTCCCTTGAACCACGTTTGGCATAACGTTAAAAGGATATAAACATGTATACCTCATTTGAACCCCCTTTGACATAACGTTTACTTGAATCCCATTTGACAAAACGTTAACAGACTATCAACGTGTATACGTTCACTTGAATCACCTTTGACATAAGGTTAACAGACCATCAACATGTATAAGATCACTTGAACCACGTTTGACATTACGTTAACAGACTATCAATATGTATACGTTCACTTGAACCAAGTTTGGCATAACGTTAACAGACTATCAACATGTATACGTTCCCTTGAACCACGTTTGGCATAACGTTCATTGACTATCAACATGTATACATTCACATGAGCCCCTTTGACATAACGTTAACGGACTATCAATATGTATACGTTCCCTTGAACCACGTTTGGCATAATGTTAACAGACTATCAACATGTATACGTTCCCTTGAACCACGTTTGGCATAACGTTCACAGACTCTCAACATGTATACATTCACATGAGCCCCTTTGACATAACGTTAACAGACTATCAATATGTATACGTTCCCTTGAACCACGTTTGGCATAACGTTAACAGACTATCAACATGTATACATTCACATGAGCCCCCTTTGACATAACGTTAACAGACCATCAACATGCTTAGGTTCACTTGAACCACGTTTGACTATACGTTAAAAGACTATAAACATGTTCACTTGAACCTCGTTCGACATTACGTTTACATACATGTATACATGTATACATTCACATGAGCCCCCTTTGACGTAACGTAAACAGACTATCAACATGTATACGTTCATTTGAACCACGTTTTGTTTAACGTTAACACAGCGTCAACATGTATACGTTCACTTGAACCACGTTTGACATAACGTTAACGGACTAGCAACATGTATACGTTCACTTAAACCAGGTCCGACATTATGTCAACAGACTATCAACATGTTAACGTTCACATGAACCCCTTTTGACATAACGTTAACAGACCATCAACATGTATACGTTAATTTGAACCATGATTGGTGTAACGTTAACGCAGCGTCAACATGTATACGTTCCCTTGAACCACGTTTGACATAACGTTAAAACACTATCAACATGTATACGTTCACATGGGCCCCCTTTGACAAAACGTTAACAGACTATCTACATGTATACGTTCCCTTGAACCACGTTTGGCATAACGTTAAAAACACTATCAACATGTATACGTTCACATGAGCCCCCTTTGACATAACGTTAACAGACTATCAACATGTATACGTTTACTTGCACCACGTTTGACATTACGTTAACAGACTATCAACATGTATAGGTTCACTTGAACCACGTTTCATATTATGTTAACAGACTATCAACATGTATACGTTCCCTTGAACCACGTTTGACATAGCCCAAACAGACTATCAACATGTAAACGTTCACTTGAATCACCTTTGACATAACGTTAACAGACTATCAACATGTATACGTTTAGCTGAACCACGTTTGACTTAACGTTAAAAGACATTCAACATGTAATCATTCACCTTAACCACGTTTGACATAACGTTAAAAGACAATCAGCATGTACACGTTCACTAGAACCACGATTGACAAATCCTAAACAGACTATCAATATGTAAACGTTCACTTGAACCACGTTTGAAATAACGTTAACAGACTATCAACATGTATGGGTTCACTTGAACCACGTAAGACCAACCGTTAAAAGACAATCAACATGTATAGGTTCATTTGAACCCCCTTTGACATAACGTTAACCGATTATCAACATGTGTACGTTCACTTGAACCACGTGCGACATAAGGCTAACAGACTATCAACATGTAAACGTTCACTTAAACCACGTTTGACGTAACGTTAGCAGACTATCAACATACTTAGTAAACTTTTTTCGGTACACTGTTGATGAAACATAATTAATCAAAGCAAAGAATAAAAGGCAAAATAATGTAAGTATTAATCTACTCTTGATAAAGACCGCCTGGTCGAAACATATGTCGAGTTTTTCGAAATAAATCCGTTGAAACATTATTTTGCCTTTTATTCTTTTCTTTGGCTATCAACATGTATAAGTTCACTTGAACCACGTTTGACTTAAAGTTAACAGACTATCAACATGTATACATTCATATGAGCCCCCTTTGACATAACGTTAACAGACTATCAACATGTATACGTTCATTTGAACCACGTTTGGCATAACGATAGAAGGCAATCATCATGTATAGGTTCACATAAGCCCCCTTTGACATAACGTTAACAGACTATCTACATGTATACGTTCATTTGAACCACGTTTGGTTTAACGTTAACACAGCGTCAACATGTATACGTTCACTTGAACCACGTTTGACATAACGTTAACAGACTAGCAACATGTATACGTTCACTTAAAACCAGGTCCGACATTATGTCAACAGACTATCAACATGTAAACGTTCACATGAACCCCTTTTGACATAACGTTAACAGACCATCAACATGTATACGTTCATTTGAACCATGATTGGTGTAACGTTAACACAGCGTCAACATGTATACGTTCACTTGAACCACGTTAAACATAACGGTAACAGACTATCAACGTGTATACGTTCCCTTGAACCACGTTTGGCATAACGTTAAAACAATATAAACATGTATAACTCATTTGAACCCCCTTTGACATAACGTTTACCTGAATCCCATTTGACAAAACGTTAACAGACTATCAACATGTATACGTTTACTTGCACCACGCTTGACATTACGTTAACAGACTATCAACATGTATACGTTCACTTGAACCACGTTTTACATAACGGTAAAACACTATCAACATGTATACGTTCACATGAGCACCCTTTGACATAACGTTAACAGACTATCTACATGTATACGTTCCCTTGAACCACGTTTTTCATAACGTTAAAAGAATATAAACATGTATACCCCATTTGAACCCCCTCTGACTACGTTTACTTGAATCCCATTTAACAGACTATCAACATGTATACGTTCACTTGAATCACCTTTGACATAAGGTTAACAGACCATCAACATGTATAAGATCACTTGAACCACGTTTGACATTACGTTAACAGACTATCAATATGTATACGTTCACTTGAACCACGTTCGGCATAACGTTCACACAATATCAACATGTATACATTCACATGAGCCCCTTTGACATAACGTTAACAGACTATCAATATGTATACGTTCCCTTGAACCACGTTTGGCATAACGTTAACAGACTATCAACTTGTATACATTCACATGAGCCCCCTTTGACATAACGTTAACAGACCATCAACATGCTTAGGTTCACTTGAACCACGTTTGACTTTACGTTAACAGACTATAAACATGTTCACTTGAACCTCGTTCGACATTACGTTTACAGACTATCAATATTTATACATTCACATGAGCCCCCTTTGACATAACGTAAACAGACTATCAACATGTATACGTTCATTTGAATCACGTTTGGCATAACGTTAACAGACTATCAACATGTATGCGTTCCCTTGAACCACGTTTGGCATAACGTTCACAGACTATCAACATGTATACAATTACTTGAGCCACGTTTGACATAACCTTAACAGACTATCAACATGTATACGTTCACTTGAATCACCTTTGACATAACGTTAACAGACTATCAACATGTATACGTTTACCTGAACCACGTTTGACTTAACGTTAAAAGATATTCAACATGTATACATTCACTTTAACCACGTTTGACATAACGTTAAAAGACAATCAACACGTATACGTTCACTTGAACCACGTTTGACATAGCGTTTAAAGAAAATAAACATGTATACCCCATTTGAACCCCCTTTGACATAACGTTTATTTTAATCCCATTTGAGAAAACGTTAACAGACTATCAATATGTATACGTTCACTTGAATCACCTTTGACATAACGTTAACAGACCATCAACATGTATAAGTTCACTTGAACCACGTTTGATATTACGTTATAAGACTATCAACATGTATTCGTTTACTTGAACCACGTTTGACATAACGATAGGAGGCAATCATCATGTATAGGTTTACGCGAACCCCACTTGACATAACGTTAACGGACTATCAGTATGTATACGTGCACTTGAACAACGTTTGACATAACGTTAAAACATTATCAACATGTATACGTTCACTTGAACCTCGTTTTACATAACGTTAACAGACTATCGGCATGTAAACATTCACATGAGCCCCCTTTGACACAACGTTAACAGACTATCAACATGTGTACGTAGACATGAACCACGTTTGACATAACGATAACAGACTATCAACATGTATACGTTCACTTGATCCACGTTTGACAATACGTTTACAGGCTATCAACATGTATACAATTACTTAAACAACGTTTGACATAGCGTTATCAGACTATCAACTTGTATACGTTCATTTGAACCACGTGCGACATAAGGCTAACAGACTATCAACATGTAAACGTTCACTTGAACCACGTTTGACATAGCCTTAACAGACTATCAACATGTATACGTTAACTTGAACACCCTTTGACATTATGTTCACAGACTATCAACATGCATTCGTTCACTTGAACCACGTTTGATATAATGTTAACAGACCATCAACATGTATACGTTCACTTGAACCACGTTTGACATTACGTTAACAGACTATCAACATGTATACGTTGACTTGAATACCATTTGACAAAACGTTAACGGACTATCAACATGTATACGTTCACTTGAATCACCTTTGACATAACGTTCACAGACTATCAACATAAAAACGTTCACTTGAGCCACGTTTGACTTAATGTCAACAGACCATCAACATGTATACGTTCACTTGAACCACGTTTGGCATAACGTTAACAGACTATCAACATGTATACATTCACATGAGCCCCCTTTGACACAACGTTAACAGACTATCAACATGTATACGTTCACCTGAACCACGTTCGACTTAATGTTAACAGACCATCAACATGTATACAATTACTTGAACCACGTTTGACATAGTGTTAACACACTATCAACATGTATGGGTTCACTTGAACCACGTTTGACCCAACGTTAAAAGACTATCAACATGTATACGTTCACTTGAATCACCTATGACATAACGTTAACAGACTATCAACATGTAAACGTTCACTTGAACCACGTTTTGAAATAACGTTAACAGACTATCAACATGTATGGGTTCACTTGAACCACGTTTGACCAACCGTTAAAAGACTATCAACATGTATACGTTCATTTGAACCCCCTTTGACATAACGTTAACCGATTATCAACATGTATACGTTGACATGAACCACAATTGATTTACCATTAATACAGCATCAACATGTATACGTTTACTTGAACCCCATTCGACATAACGTTAACAGACTATCAACATGTATACGTTCACATGAACCACGTTTGACATAACGTTAACAGACTATTAACATAAAAACGTTCACTTGAACCACGTTTGACTTAATGTCAACAGACCATCAACATGTATACAATTACTTGAACCACGTTTGACATAGCGTTAACAGACTATTAACATGTATACGTTCACTTGAACCACGTTTGCCATAACGTTAACAGACTATCAACATGAATACATTCACATGAGCCCCCTTTTAAACAACATTAACAGACTATCAACATGTATACGTTTACTTGAACCACGTTTAATTAATGTTAACAGACCATTAACATGTATACAATTACTTGAACAACGTTTGACATAGCATTAACAGACTATTAACATGTATACGTTCACTTGAACCACGTTTTGAAATAACGTTAACAGACTATCAACATGTATGGGTTCACTTGAACCACGTTTGACCAACCGTTAAAAGACTATCAACATGTAGACGTTCACTTGAATCACCTTTGACATAACGTTCACAGACTGTCAACATAAAAACGTTCACTTGAGCCACGTTTGACTTAATGTCAACAGACCATCAACATGTATACGTTCACTTGAACCACGTTTGGCATAACGTTAACAGACTATCAACATGTATACATTCACATGAGCCCCCTTTGACACAACGTTAACAGACTATCAACATGTATACGTTCACCTGAACCACGTTCGACTTAATGTTAACAGACCATCAACATGTATACAATTACTTGAACCACGTTTGACATAGTGTTAACACACTATCAACATGTATGGGTTCACTTGAACCACGTTTGACCCAACGTTAAAAGACTATCAACATGTATACGTTCACTTGAATCACCTATGACATAACGTTAACAGACTATCAACATGTAAACGTTCACTTGAACCACGTTTTGAAATAACGTTAACAGACTATCAACATGAATACATTCACATGAGCCCCCTTTTAAACAACATTAACAGACTATCAACATGTATACGTTTACTTGAACCATGTTTAATTAATGTTAACAGACCATTAACATGTATACAATTACTTGAACAACGTTTGACATAGTGTTAACACACCCTCAACATGTATGGGTTCACTTGAACCATGTTTGACCAACCGTTAAAAGACTATCAAGATGTATACGTTCACTTGAACCACGATTGACATATCCTTAAGAGACTATCAACATGTATACGTTCACTTGAATCACTTTTGACATAACGTTTACAGACCATCAACATGTATTGGTTTACGCGAACCCCACTTGACATAACGTTAACGGACTATCAGTATGTATACGTGCACTTGAACAACGTTTGACATAACGTTAAAACATCATCAACATGTATACGTTCACTTGAACCTCGTTTTACATAACGTTAACAGACTTTCGGCATGTAAACATTCACATGAGCCCCCTTTGACACAACGTTAACAGACTATCAACATGTGTTCGTAGACATGAACCACGTTTGACATAACGATAACAGACTATCAACATGTATACGTTCACTTGATCCACGTTTGACATTACGTTTACAGGCTATCAACATGTATACAATTAGTTAAACAACGTTTGACATAGCCTTATCAGACTATCAACTTGTATACGTTCATTTGAACCACGTGCGACATAAGGCTAACAGACTATCAACATGTAAACGTTCACTTGAACCACGTTGACATAGCCTTAACAGACTATCAACAAGTATACGTTAACTTGAACACCCTTTGACATTATGTTCACAGACTATCAACATGCATTCGTTCACTTGAACCACGTTTGATATAATGTTAACAGACCATTAACATGTATAAGTTCACTTGAACCACGTTTGACATTACGTTAACAGACTATCAACATGTATACGTTTACTTGAATCCCATTTGACAAAACGTTAACGGACTATCAACATGTATACGTTCACTTGAATCACCTTTGACATAACGTTCACAGACTATCAACATAAAAACGTTCACTTGAGCCACGTTTGTCTTAATGTCAACAGACCATCAACATGTATACGTTCACTTGAACCACGTTTGGCATAACGTTAACAGACTATCAACATGTATACATTCACATGAGCCCCCTTTGACACAACGTTAACAGACTATCAACATGTATACGTTCATTTGAACCCCCTTTGACATAACGTTAACCGATTATCAACATGTGTACGTTCACTTGAACCACGTGCGACATATGGCTAACAGACTATCAACATGTAAACGTTCACTTAAACCACGTTTGACGTAACGTTAGCAGACTATCAACATACTTAGTAAACTTTTTTCGGTGCACTGTCGATGAAACATAATTAATCAAAGAAAAGAATAAAAGGCAAAATAATGTAAGTATTAATCTACTCTTGATAAAGACCGCCTGGTCGAAACATATGTCGAGTCTTTCGAAATAAATCCGTTGAAACATTATTTTGCCTTTTATTCTTTTCTTTGGCTACCAACATGTATAAGTTCACTTGAACCACGTTTGACTTAACGTTAACAGACTATCAACATGTATACATTCATTGAAACCCCTTTGACATAACGTTAACAGACTATCAACATGTATACGTTCACTTGAACCACCTTTGACATAACGATTAGAAGGCAATCATCATGTATAGGTTTACTCTAATACCACTTCTCATCACGTTAACGGACTACCAGCATGTATACGTGCACTTGAACCACGTTTCACATAACGTTATAACACTATCAACATGTATACGTTCACATGAGCCCCCTTTGACATAACGTTAACAGACTATCTACATGTATAGTTCATTTGAACCACGTTTGGTTTAACCCTTAACAAAAGCGGTCAACATGTATACGTTCACTTAAACCAGGTCCGACATTATGTCAACAGACTATCAACATGTAAACGTTCACATGAACCCCCTTTGACATAACGTTAACAGACCATCAACATGTATGGGTTCACTTGAACCACGTAAGACCAAACGTTAACAGACTATCTACATGTATAAGTTCATTTGAACCACGTTTGGTTTAACGTTAACACAGCGTCAACATGTATACGTTCACTTGAACCACGTTTGACATAACGTTAACAGACTAGCAACATGTATACGTTCACTTAAACTAGGTCCGACATTATGTCAACAGACTATCAACATGTAAACGTTCACATGAACCACGTTTGAAATAACGTTAACAGACTATCAACATGTATGGGTTCACTTGAACCACGTTTAGACCAAACGTTAAAAGACAATCAACATGTATAGGTTCATTTGAACCCCCTTTGACATAACGTTAACCGATTATCAACATGTGTACGTTCACTTGAACCACGTGCGACATATGGCTAACAGACTATCAACATGTAAACGTTCACTTAAACCACGTTTGACGTAACGTTAGCAGACTATCAACATACTTAGTAAACTTTTTTCGGTGCACTTTTGATGAAACATAATTAATCAAAAAAAAGAATAAAAGGCAAAATAATGTAAGTATTAATCTACTCTTGATAAAGACCGCCTGGTCGAAACATACGTCAAGTTTCTCGAAATAAATCCGTTGAAACATTATTTTGCCTTTTATTCTTTTCTTTGACTATCAACATGTATAAGTTCACTTGAACCACGTTTGACTTAACGTTAACAGACTATCAACATGTATACGTTCCCTTGAACCACGTTCGGCATAACGTTAAAACACTATCAACATGTATATGTTCACATGAGCCCCCTTTGACATAACGTTAACAGACTATCTACATGTATACGTTCACTTAAACCACGTTTGGCATAACGTTAACAGACTATCAACATGTATACGTTCCCTTGAACCACGTTTGGCATAACGTTCACTGACTATCAACATGTATACATTCACATGAGCCCCTTTGACATAACGTTAACAGACTATCAATATGTACACGTTCCCTTGAACCACGTTTGGCATAACGTAAACAGACTATCAACATGTATACATTCAAATGAGCCCCCTTTGACATAACGTTAACAGACCATCAACATGCTTAGGTTCACTTGAACCACGTTTGACATAACGTTAACAGACCATCAATATGTATACGTTCCCTTGAACCACGTTTGGCATAACGTTAACAGACTATCAACATGTATACATTCACATGAGCCCCCTTTGACATAACGTTAACAGACCATGAACATGCTTAGGTTCACTTGAACCACGTTTGACATAACGTTAACAGACTATCAACAAGTATACGTTTACTTGAACCACGTTTGACATTACGTTAACAAACTATCAACATGTATACGTTCACTTGAACCACGTTTGACGTTATGTTAACAGACTATCAACATGTATACGTTCACTTGAACCAGGTTTGAAATAACACTAAAAGACAAACAACATGTATACGTTCATCTGAACCACCTTTGACATAACCTTAACAGACTATCAACATGTATACGTTAACTTGAACCCCCTTTGACATCATAACGTTCACAGACTATCAATATGCGTTCGTTAACTTAAACCACGTTTGACATAATGTTAACAGACCATGAACATGCTTAGGTTCACTTGAACCACGTTTGACATAACGTTAACAGACTATCAACATGTATACGTTCACTTGAACCACGTTTGACGTTATGTTAACAGACTATCAACATGTATAAGTTCACTTGAACCACGTTTGACTTTACGTTAACAGACTATAAACATGTTCACTTGAACCTCGTTCGACATTACGTTTACAGACTATCAATATGTATACAATTACCTTCACCACGATTTTAAAAGCTTTAACAGACTATCAACATGCAATCGTTCACTTAACCACGTTTGAAATAACGTTAACAGACTATCAACATTTTATGGGTTCACTTGAACCAAGTATGACCATAACGTTTAAAAGACAATCAACATGAATACGTTCCCTTGAACCACCTTTGACATAACGTTAACAGAATATCAACATGTATTTCGTTCACTTGAACCACCTTTGACATAAAGCTTTAAAAGACTATCAACATGTAAACGTTCACTTTAAAACCCCGTTTGATTTAACGTTAAACAGATTTTTCAACAATTGTAAACTTTTTAACCACGTTGGAAAAATAATTAAAAAGAAAAAATCAAAATAATATAAGTTTTCACCTTTTAAAAACCCCCGGTCGAAAATTCTTTTTTCGACTATAAATGTTAAACGTTCATTTTGCCCGTTTAAATAACGTTAACTGACTATCAACATGTATAAGGGTTTACTTGAACCAAGTATTTACTTAACGTTAAAAGACAATCAACATGAATACATTCATTTGAAACCCCCCTTTTACATAACGTTAACAGACAATCAATATGTATACGTCCCCTTGAACCACGTTTAGCATAACGTTAACAGACTATCAACATGTATACATTCACATGACCCCCTTTGGCATAACGTTAACAGACCATCAACATGCTTAGGTTCACTTGAACCACGTTTGGCATAACGTAAACAGACTATCAACATGTATACATTCAAATGAGCCCCCTTTGACATAACGTTAACAGACCATCAACATGCTTAGGTTCACTTGAACCACGTTTGACATAACGTTAACAGACCATCAATATGTATACGTTCCCTTGAACCACGTTTGGCATAACGTTAACAGACTATCAACATGTATACATTCACATGAGCCCCCTTTGACATAACGTTAACAGACCATGAACATGCTTAGGTTCACTTGAACCACGTTTGACATAACGTTAACAGACTATCAACAAGTATACGTTTACTTGAACCACGTTTGACATTACGTTAACAGACTATCAACATGTATACGTTCACTTGAACCACGTTTGACGTTATGTTAACAGACTATCAACATGTATACGTTCACTTGAACCAGGTTTGAAATAACACTAAAAGACAAACAACATGTATACGTTCATCTGAACCACCTTTGACATAACCTTAACAGACTATCAACATGTATACGTTAACTTGAACCCCCTTTGACATCATAACGTTCACAGACTATCAATATGCGTTCGTTAACTTAAACCACGTTTGACATAATGTTAACAGACCATGAACATGCTTAGGTTCACTTGAACCACGTTTGACATAACGTTAACAGACTATCAACATGTATACGTTCACTTGAACCACGTTTGACGTTATGTTAACAGACTATCAACATGTATAAGTTCACTTGAACCACGTTTGACTTTACGTTAACAGACTATAAACATGTTCACTTGAACCTCGTTCGACATTACGTTTACAGACTATCAATATGTATACGTTCACCTGAACCACGATTGACAAATCCTTAACAGACTATCAACATGTAAACGTTCACTTGAACCACGTTTGAAATAACGTTAACAGACTATCAACATGTATGGGTTCACTTGAACCAAGTATGACCAGACGTTAAAAGACAATCAACATGAATACGTTCATTTGAACCCCCTTTGACATAACGTTAACCGAATATCAACATGTTTACGTTCACTTGAACCACGCGCGACATAAAGCTAACAGACTATCAACATGTAAACGTTCACTTAAACCACGTTTGACGTAACGTTAGCAGATTATCAACAAACTTAGTAAACTTTTTTCGGTGCACTGTTGATGAAACATAATTAATCAAAGAAAAGAATAAAAGGCAAAATAATCTAAGTATTAATCTACTCTTGATAAAGACCGCCTGGTCGAAACATATGACGAGTTTTTCGAAATAAATCCGTTGAAACTTTATTTTGCCTTTTATTCTTTTCTTTGACTATCAACATGTATAAGCTCACTTGAACCACGTTTGACTTAACGTTAACAGACTATCAACATGTATACGTTCATTTGAACCACGTTTGAAATAACGATAGAAGGCAATCATCATGTATAGGTTTGTTCGAACCCCACATGACATAACGTTAACGGACTTTCAGCATGTATACGTGCACTTGAACCACGTTTGACATAGCGTTAAAACACTATCAACATGTATACGTTCACATGAGCCCCCTTTGACATAACGTTAACAGACTATCTACATGTAAACGTTCCCTTGAACCACGTTTGGCATGACGTTAAAACACTATCAAGATGTATACGTTCACATGATCCCCCTTTGACATAACGTTAACAGACTATCTACATGTATACGTTCACTTAAACCACGTTTGACGTAACGTTAGCAGACTATCAACATGTATACTTTCAAGAGAACCACGTTTCACATAACGTTAAAAGACTATCAATATAAATACGCTCATTTGAATCCCCTTTGACATAACGTTAACAGACCATCAACACGTATACGTTCACTCGAACCACGTTTTACATAACGTTAACAGACTATCAACGTGTATACCTTCCCTTGAATCACGTTTGGCATAATGTTAAAAGAATGTAAACATGTATACCTCATTTGACCCCTTTGACATAACGTTTACTTGAATCCCATTTGAGAAAACGTTAACAGACTATCAACATGTATACGTTCACTTGAGTTTGGCATAACGTAAACAGACTATCATCATGTATACGTTCCCTTGAACCACGTTTGACAGACTATCAACATGTATACGTTCACTTGAATCACCTTTGACATAACGTTAACAGACTATCAACATGTATACGTTTAGCTGAACCACGTTTGACTTAACGTTAAAAGATATTCAACATGTAATCGCTCACTTTAACCACGTTTGACATAACGTTAAAAGACAATCAACATGTATACGTTCACTTGAACCACGTTTGACATAGCGTATAAGGATAATAAACATGTATACCTCATTTGAACCCCCTTTGACATAACGTTTACTTGAATCCCATTTGAGAAAGCGTTAACAGACTATCAACATGTATAAGTTCACTTGAATCACTTTTGACATAACGTTAACAGACCATCAACATGTATAAGTTCACTTGAACCACTTTTGACATTCCGTTAACAGACTATCAACATGTATACGTTCACTTGAATCACCTTTGCAATAACGTAAACAGACTATCAACATGTATACGTTCCCTTGAACCACGTTTGGCATAACGTCAACAGATTATCAACATGTATACGTTCACCTGAACCATGTTTGGCTTAATGTTTACAGACCATCAACATTTGAACAATTACTTATACCACGTTTGACATAACCTTAACAAACTATCAACATGTATACGTTCACTTGAATCACCTTTGACATAACGTTAACAGACTATCAACATGTATACGTTTACCTGAACCACATTTGACTTAACGTTAAAAGATATTCAACATGTAAACATTCACTTTAGCCACGTTTGACATAACGTTAAAAGACAATCAACATGTATACGTTCACCTGAACCACATTTGACATACCGTTTAAAGAAAATAAACATGTATACCTCATTTGAACCCCCTTTGACATAACGTTTACTTGAATCCCATTTGACAAAACGTTAACAGACTATCAACATGTATACGTTTACTTGCACCACGTTTGACATTACGTTAACAGACTATCAACATGTATACGTTCACTTGAACAACGTTTCGCATTATGTTAACAGACTATCAACATGTATACGTTCACTTGAACCAGGTTTGACATAACATTAAAAGACAATCAACATGTATACGTTCATCTGAACCACGTTTGACATAACCTTAACAGACTATCAACATGTATGCGTTAACTTGAACCCCCTCTGACATCATTACGTTCACAGACTATCAATATGCATTCGTTCACTTAAACCACGTTTGACATAATGTTAACAGACAATCAACATGTATAAGTTCACTTGAACCACGTTTGACTTTACGTTAACAGACTATAAACATGTTCACTTGAACCTCGTTCGACATTACGTTTACAGACAATCAATATGTATACAATTTCTTCACCACGTTTGAAATAGCTTACACAGACTATCAACATGCATTCGTTCACTTAATCCACCTTTGACATAGCGTTAACAGACTATCAACATGTATACGTTCACTTGAACCACGTTTGGCATAACGTAAGCAGACTATGAACATGTATACGTTCCCTTGAACCGCGTTTGACATAGCCTTTACAGACTTTCAACATGTATACGTTTACTTGAACCACGTTTAACATAACGTGAAAAGACTATCAAGATGTATACGTTCACTTGCACCACGTTTGACATAACGTTAACAGACTATCAGCATGTATGCGTTCACTTGAACCACGTTTGACATAACGTTAGAAGACTATCAACATGAATTCGCTCATTTGAACCCCTTTTGACATAACGTTAACAGACCATCAACATGTATACGTTCATTTGAACCACGTTTGCTTTAACGTTATAACGTTAACACAGCGTCAACATGTATACGTTCACTTGAACCACGTTTGACATAACGTTAACAGACTATCAACATGTATACATTCACATGAGCCCCCTTTGACATAACGTTAACAGACTATCAACATGTATACGTTCACTTGAACCACGTTTGACATAACGATAGAAGGCAATCATCATGTATAGGTTTACTCGAACCCCACTTGACATTACGTTAACGGACTATCAGCAGGTATACGTGCACTTAAACCACGTTTGAAATAACGTTAACAGACTATCAACATGTATACGTTCACTTAAACCACGTTTGACGTCACGTTAGCAGACTATCAACATACTTAGTAAACTTTTTTCGGTGCACTGTTGATGAAACATAATTAATCAAAGAAAAGAATAAAAGGCAAAATAATGTAAGTATTAATCTACTCTTGATAAAGACCGCCTGGTCGAAACATACGTCGAGTTTTTCGAAATAAATCCGTTGAAACATTATTTTGCCTTTTATTCTTTTCTTTGACTATCAACATGTATAAGTTCACTTGAACCACGTTCGGCATAACGTTAAAACACTATCAACATGTATATGTTCACATGAGCCCCCTTTGACATAACGTTAACAGACTATCTACATGTATACGTTCACTTAAACCACGTTTGGCATAACGTATACAGACTATCAACATGTATACGTTCCCGTGAACCACGTTCGGCATAACGTTAAAACACTATCGACATGTATATGTTCACATGAGCCCCCTTTGACATAACGTTAACAGACTATCTACATGTATACGTTCACTTAAACCACGTTTGGCATAACGTTAACAGACTATCAACATGTATACGTTCCCTTGAACCACGTTTAGCATAACGTTCACTGACTATCAACATGTATACATTCACATGAGCCCCTTTGACACAACGTTAACAGACTATGAATATGTATACGTTCCCTTGAACCACGTTTGGCATAACGTTAACAGACTATCAACATGTATACATTCACATGAGCCCCCTTTGACATAACGTTAACAGACCATGAACATGCTTAGGTTCACTTGAACGACGTTTGACATAACGTTAACAGACTATCAACATGTATACGTTTACTTGAACCACGCTTGACATTACGTTAACAGACTATCAACATGTATACGTTCACTTAAACCACGTTTGACGTCACGTTAGCAGACTATCAACATACTAAGTAAACTTTTTTCGGTGCACTGTTGATGAAACATAATTAATCAAAGAAAAGAATAAAAGGCAAAATAATGTAAGTATTAATCTACTCTTGATAAAGACCGCCTGGTCGAAACATACGTCGAGTTTTTCGAAATAAATCCGTTGAAACATTATTTTGCCTTTTATTCTTTTCTTTGACTATCAACATGTATAAGTTCACTTAAACCACGTTTGGCATAACGTTAACAGACTATCAATATGTAAACGTTCCCTTGAACCACGTTTGGCATAACGTAAACAGACTATCAACATGTATACATTCAAATGAGCCCCCTTTGACATAACGTTAACAGACCATCAACATGCTTAGGTTCACTTGAACCACGTTTGACATAACTTTAACAGACCATCAACATGTATAAGATCACTTGAACCACGTTTGACTTACGTTAACAGACTATCAATATGTATACATTCACATGAGCCCCCTTTGACATAACGTTAACCGACCATGAACATGCTTAGGTTCACTTGAACCACGGTTGACATAACGTTAACAGACTATCAACATGTATACGTTTACTTGAACCACGTTTGATATTACGTTAACAGACTATCAACATGTATACGTTCACTTGAACCACGTTTGACGTTATGTTAACAGACTATCAACATGTATACGTTCCCTTGAACCACGTTTGGCATAACGTTCACAGACTATCAACATGTATACATTCACATGAGCCCCTTTGACATAACGTTAACAGACTATCAATATGTATACGTTCCGTTGAACCACGTTTGGCATAACGTTAACAGACTATCAACATGTATACATTCACATGAGCCCCCTTTGACATAACGTTAACCGACCATGAACATGCTTAGGTTCACTTGAACCACGGTTGACATAACGTTAACAGACTATCAACATGTATACGTTTACTTTGAACCACGTTTGATATTACGTTAACAGACTATCAACATGTATACGTTCACTTGAACCACGTTTGGACGTTATGTTAACAGACTATCAACATGTATACGTTCACTTGAACCAGGTTTGACATAACACTAAAAGACAAACAACATGTATACGTTCATCTGAACCACGTTTGGCATAACCTTAACAGACTATCAACATGTATACGTTAACTTGAACCCCCTTTGACATCATAACATTCACAGACTATCAATATGCGTTCGTTTACTTAAACCACGTTTGACATAATGTTAACAGACAATCAACATGTATAAGTTCACTTGAACCACGTTTGACTTTACATTAACAGACTATAAACATGTTCACTTGATCCTCGTTCGACATTACGTTTACAGACTATCAATGTGTATACAATTTCTTCACCACGTTTGAAATAGCTTTAACAGACTATCAACATGCATTCGTTCACTTAATCCACGTTTGACATAGCGTTAACAGACTATCAACTTGTATACGTTCACTTGAACCACGTTTGGCATAACGTAAACAGACTATCAACATGTATACGTTCCCTTGAACCACGTTTGACATATTCTTAACAGACTATCAACATGTATACGTTCACTTGAATCACCTTTGACATAACGTTAACAGACTATCAACATGTATACGTTTAGCTGAACCACGTTTGATTTAACGTTAAAAGATATTCAACATGTAATCGTTCACTTTAACCACGTTGGACATAACGTTAAAAGACAATCAACATGAATACGTTCATTTGAACCCCCTTTGACATAACTTTAACCGAATATCAACATGTTTACGTTCACTTGAACCACGCGCGACATAAGGCTAACAGACTATCAACCTGTAAACGTTCACTTAAACCACGTTTGACGTAACGTTAGCAGACTATCAACATACCTAGTAAACTTTTTTCGGTGCACTGTTGATGAAACATAATTAGTCAAAGAAAAGAATAAAAGGCAAAATAATGTAAGTATTAATCTACACTTGATAAAGACCGCCTGGTCGAAACATATGACGAGTTTTCGAAATAAATCCGTTGAAACTTTATTTTGCCTTTTATTCTTTTCTTTGACTATCAACATGTATAAGTTCACTTGAACCACGTTTGACTTAACGTTAACAGACTATCAACATGTATACATTCACATGAGCCCCCTTTGACATAACGTTAACAGACTATCAACATGTATACGTTCATTTGAACCACGTCTGAAATAACGATAGAAGGCAATCATCATGTATAGGTTTGTTCGAACCCCACTTGACATAACGTGAACGGACTATCGGTATGTATACGTGCACTTGAACAACGTTTGACATAACGTTAAAACATTATTAACATGTATACGTTCACTTGAACCTCGTTTTACATAACGTTAACAGACTATCGGCATGTATACATTCACATTAGCCCCCTTTGACACAACGTTAACAGACTATCAACATGTGTACGTAGACATGAACCACGTTTAACATAACGATTACAGACTATCAACATGTATACGTTCACTTGATCCACGTTTGACATTACGTTTACAGGCTATCAACATGTATACAATTACTTAAACAACGTTTGACATAGCGTTATCAGACTATCAACTTGTATACGTTCACTTGAACCACGTTTGACGTTATGTTAACAGACTATCAACATGTATACGTTCACTTGAACCAGGTTTGACATAACACTAAAAGACAAACAACATGTATACGTTCATCTGAACCACGTTTGACATAACCTTAACAGACTACCAACATGTATAAGTTAACTTGAACCCCCTTTGACATCATAAGATTCACAGACTATCAATATGCGTTCGTTAACTTAAACCACGTTTGACATAATGTTAACAGACAATCAACATGTATAAGTTCACTTGAACCACGTTTGACTTTACATTAACAGACTATAAACTTGTTCACTTGATCCTCGTTCGACATTACGTTTACAGACTATCAATATGTATACAATTTCTTCACCACGTTTGAAATAGCTTTAACAGACTATCAACAGCATTCGTTCACTTAATCCACGTTTGACATAGCGTCAACAGACTATCAACTTGTATACGTTCACTTGAACCACGTTTGGCATAACGTAAACAGACTATCAACATGTATACGTTCACTTGAACCACGTTTGACATAACGTTAACAGACCATCAACATGTATACGTTCACATGCACCACGTTTGACATAACGTTAAAAGACTATTACATGTATAAGTTCACCTGAACCACGTTTGACATAACTTTAACAGACTATCAACATGTATACGTTAACTTGAACACCCCTTGACATAACGTTCACAGACTATCAACATAAAAACGTTCACTTGAGCCACGTTTGACTTAATGTCAACAGACCATCAACATGTATACGTTCACTTGAACCACGCTTAACATAACGTTAACAGACTATCAACGTGTATACGTTTCCTTGAACCACGTTTGGCATAACGTTAAAAGAATTTAAACATGTATACCTCATTTGAACCCCCTTTGACATAACGTTTACTTGAATCCCATTTGATAAAACGTTAACAGACTATCAACATGTATACGTTCACTTGAATCACCTTTGACATAACGTTAACAGACAATCAACATGTATAAGTTCACTTGAACCACGTTTGACATTACGTTAACAGACTATCAACATGTATACGTTCACTTGAACCACGTTTGGAATAAGGTTAACAGACTATCAACATGTATACGTTCCCTTGAACCACGTTTGGCATAACGTTCACATATTATCAACAAGTATACATTTATAGAGCCCCTTTGAATAACGTTAACAGACTATCAAATGTATAGTTCCCTTGAACCACGTTTGGCATAACGTTAAAACTATCAACATGTATAATTCACATGAGCCCCCTTTGACATAACGTTAACAGACCATCAAAATGTTAGGGTTTACTTAACCACGTTTGGCATAACGTAACAGACTTTCAACATGTATACGTTTACTTGCACCACGTTTGACATTATGTTAACAGACTATCAAAATGTATACGTTCACTTAACCACGTTTGCATTAGTTAACGGGCTATCAACATGTATACGTTCTTGAACCCCCTTGACATCATAACTTCACAGACTATCAATATGTATTCGTTCCTAAAACCCCGGTTGACATAATGTTAACAGACAATCAACATGTTAAGTTCACTTGAACCACGTTTGACTTTTTGTTAACAGACTATAAAAATGTTCACTTGAACCCGTTGACATTACGTTTACAGACTATCAAATGTATACTTACTTCACCGCGTTTAAATAGCTTTAAAAGACTATCAAATGCATTGTTCACTTAAACCACGTTTGAATAGGATAACGACTATCAACATGTATAGTTCACTTAGTTTGGCATAACGTAAAAAGACCATCAAATGTAACGTTCCCTTGAACCACTTTGCATACCTTAACAGACAAACAACATGTATACTTCATTTAACCCTTTGACATAACGTTAACAGACATCAACATGTTAAGTTCACTTGAACCACGTTTGACATACTTTAAAGAAAATAAAAATGTATATCATTTTAACCCCCTTTGACATAACGTTTACTTAATCCCTTTGACAAACGTTAACGACATAACATGTTAAGTTCACTTGAACACCTTTTACATAACGTTAACAGACCATCAACATGTATAAGTTACTTGAACCACGTTTGAATTCCCTTAACAGACTATCAACATGTATACGTTCACCTGAACACCTTTGACTAAGTAAAAAGACTATCAACATGTATACGTTCCCTTGAACCACGTTTGGCATAACGTTAAAAGATTTTCAACATGTATACTTCACCTGAACCTTTTTCTTTAAGTTTACGACCATCAAATGTAAACTTCTTAAAACCCCGTTTGCATAACCTTAACAAACTATCAACATGTATACTTCACTTTAACCCTTTGACATAACGTTAACGACATAACATGTTAGTTTACCTGAACCACTTTTACTTTAAAGTTAAAAGATATTTAACATGTAAACTTACTTTACCACGTTTGAATAAAGTTAAAGACAAACAACATGTATACGTTCACCTGAACCACGTTTGACTAGTTTTAAAGAAAATAAAAATGTATACCTCATTTTAACCCCCTTTGACATAACGTTTACTTGAACCCTTTGCAAAACTTAACAGACTATCAACATGTATAAGTTACTTGAACCCTTTGACATAACTTAAAAGACCATCAAATGTTGGGTTACTTAACCACGTTTGGCATAAGTTAACAGCATCAACATGTATAGTTCACTTGAACCCGTTGACTTTACTTAAAGACTATAAACATGTTCACTTGAACCTCGTTCGACATTACGTTTACAGACTATAATTGTATACAATTCTTCACCACGTTTGAAATAGCTTTAACAGACTATCAACATGCATTCGTTCACTTAAACCACGGTTGACATAGCGTTAACAGACTCAACTGTATACGTTCACTTGAACCACGTTTGGCATAACGTAAACAGACTATCAACATGTATACGTTCCCTTGAACCACGTTTGGCATAACTTACAGACTATCAACATGTATACGTTCACTTGAACCCTTTTTCTTTAAGTTAACAGACCATCAACATGTATACTTACTTTAACCACGTTTGAATAACCTTAAAGAATCAACATGTATCGTTTACTTAACACCTTTGACATAACGTTAAGGGCATCAACATGTGTTTACCTGACCACGTTTTACAACTTAACAGTATTTAACATGTAACTTCACTTTAACCACGTTTGAATAACGTTTTAAAGACAAACAACATGTATTTCACTTGAACCAGTTTGACAAGGGGTTTTTAAAAAAATAAAAATGATACCTCATTTGAACCCCCTTTGACATAACGTTTACTTGAATCCCATTTGACAAAACGTTAACAGACTATCAACATGTATACGTTCACTTGAATCACCTTTGACATAACGTTAACAGACCATCAACATGTATAAGTTCACTTGAACCACGTTTGATTTACGTTAAAGACTATCAACATGTATTCGTTTACTTGACCACGTTTGACATAACGATAGAAGGCAATCATCATGTATAGGTTTGCGAACCCCACTTGACATAACGTTAACGGACTATCGTATGTATACGTGCACTGAACAACGTTTGACATAACGTTTAAACATTATAACATGTATACGTTCACTTGAACCTCGTTTTACATAACTTTTAAAAGACTATCGGCATGTAAACATTCACATAGCCCCCTTTGACACAACGTTAACAGACTATCAACATGTGTACGTAGACATGAACCACGTTTACATAACGTAAAAGACTATCAACATGTATACGTTCACTTGATCCACGTTTGACATTACGTTTACAGGCTATAACATGTATACAATTACTTAAACAACGTTTGACATAGCGTTATTAGACTATCAACTTGTATACGTTCATTTTAACCACGTGCGACATAAGGCTAACAGACTATCAACATGTAAACGTTCACTTTAACCACGTTTGACATACCTTAACAGACTACAACATGTATACGTTAACTTGAACCCCCTTTGACATCATAAATTCACAGACTATCAATATGCGTTCGTTTACTTAAACCACGTTTGACATAATGTTAACAGACAATCAACATGTATAAGTTCACTTGAACCACGTTTGACTTTACATTAACAGACTATAAACTTGTTCACTTGATCCTCGTTCGACATTACGTTTACAGACTATCAATATGTATACAATTTCTTCACCACGTTTGAAATAGCTTTAACAGACTATCAACATGCATTCGTTCACTTAATCCACGTTTGACATAGCGTCAACAGACTATCAACTTGTATACGTTCACTTGAACCACGTTTGGCATAACGTAAACAGACTATCAACATGTATACGTTCACTTGAACCACGTTTGACATAACGTTAACAGACCATCAACATGTATACGTTCACATGCACCACGTTTGACATAACGTTAAAAGACTATTACATGTATAAGTTCACCTGAACCACGTTTGACATAACTTTAACAGACTATCAACATGTATACGTTAACTTGAACACCCCTTGACATAACGTTCACAGACTATCAACATAAAAACGTTCACTTGAGCCACGTTTGACTTAATGTCAACAGACCATCAACATGTATACGTTCACTTGAACCACGCTTAACATAACGTTAACAGACTATCAACGTGTATACGTTTCCTTGAACCACGTTTGGCATAACGTTAAAAGAATTTAAACATGTATACCTCATTTGAACCCCCTTTGACATAACGTTTACTTGAATCCCATTTGATAAAACGTTAACAGACTATCAACATGTATACGTTCACTTGAATCACCTTTGACATAACGTTAACAGACCATCAACATGTATAAGTTCACTTGAACCACGTTTGACATTACGTTAACAGACTATCAACATGTATACGTTCACTTGAACCACGTTTGGAATAAGGTTAACAGACTATCAACATGTATACGTTCCCTTGAACCACGTTTGGCATAACGTTCACATATTATCAACAAGTATACATTTATATGAGCCCCTTTGACATAACGTTAACAGACTATCAATATGTATACGTTCCCTTGAACCACGTTTGGCATAACGTTAACAGACTATCAACATGTATACATTCACATGAGCCCCCTTTGACATAACGTTAACAGACCATCAACATGCTTAGGTTCACTTGAACCACGTTTGGCATAACGCTAACAGACTATCAACATGTATACGTTTACTTGCACCACGTTTGACATTATGTTAACAGACTATGAACATGTATACGTTCACTTGAACCACGTCTGACATTATGTTAACGGACTATCAACATGTATACGTTAACTTGAACCCCCTTTGACATCATAACGTTCACAGACTATCAATATGTATTCGTTCACTCAAACCACGGTTGACATAATGTTAACAGACAATCAACATGTATAAGTTCACTCGAACCACGTTTGACTTTACGTTAACAGACTATAAACATGTTCACTTGAACCTCGTTCGACATTACGTTTACAGACTATCAATATGTATACAATTACTTCACCGCGTTTGAAATAGCTTTAACAGACTATCAACATGCATTCGTTCACTTAAACCACGTTTGACATAGCGTTAACAGACTATCAACATGTATACGTTCACTTGAGTTTGGCATAACGTAAACAGACTATCAACATGTATACGTTCCCTTGAACCACGTTTGACATAGCCTTAACAGACAATCAACATGTATACGTTCACTTGAATCACCTTTGACATAACGTTAACAGACTATCAACATGTATACGTTTAGCTGAACCACGTTTGACTTAACGTTAAAAGATATTCAACATGTAATCACTCACTTTAACCACGTTTGACATAACGTTAAAAGACAATCAACATGTATAAGTTCACTTGAACCACGTTTGACATAGCGTTTAAAGAAAATAAACATGTATACCTCATTTGAACCCCCTTTGACATAACGTTTACTTGAATCCCATTTGACAAAGCGTTAACAGACTATCAACATGTATAAGTTCACTTGAATCACCTTTGACATAACGTTAACAGACCATCAACATGTATAAGTTCACTTGAACCACGTTTGACATTCCGTTAACAGACTATCAACATGTATACGTTCACCTGAATCACCTTTGACATAACGTAAACAGACTATCAACATGTATACGTTCCCTTGAACCACGTTTGGCATAACGTTAACAGATTATCAACATGTATACGTTCACCTGAACCATGTTTGGCTTAATGTTTACAGACCATCAACATGTAAACAATTACTTAAACCACGTTTGACATAACCTTAACAAACTATCAACATGTATACGTTCACTTGAATCACCTTTGACATAACGTTAACAGACTATCAACATGTATACGTTTACCTGAACCACATTTGACTTAACGTTAAAAGATATTCAACATGTAAACATTCACTTTAGCCACGTTTGACATAACGTTAGAAGACAATCAACATGTATACGTTCACCTTAACCACGTTTGACATACCGTTTAAAGAAAATAAACATGTATACCTCATTTGAACCCCCTTTGACATAACGTTTACTTGAATCCCATTTGACAAAACGTTAACAGACTATCAACATGTATAAGTTCACTTGAATCACCTTTGACATAACGTTAACAGACCATCAACATGTATAGGTTCACTTGAACCACGTTTGGCATAACGTTAACAGTCTATCAACATGTATACGTTTTACTTGAACCGCGTCTGACTTTACGTTAATAGACTATAAACATGTTCACTTGAACCTCGTTCGACATTACGTTTACAGACTATGAATATGTATACAATTACTTCACCACGTTTGAAATAGCTTTAACAGACTATCAACATGCATTCGTTCACTTAAACCACGGTTGACATAGCGTTAACGGACTGGCAACATGTATACGTTCACTTGAACCACGTTTGGCATAACGTAAACAGACTATCAACATGTATACGTTCCCTTGAACCACGTTTGGCATAACGTTAGCAGACTATCAACATGTATACGTTCACTTGAACCATGTTTGGCTTAATGTTAACAGACCATCAACATGTATACAATTACTTGAACCACGTTTGACATAACCTTAACAGACCATCAACATGTATACGTTTACTTGAATCACCTTTGACATAACGTTAACGGACTATCAACATGTGTTTACCTGAGCCACGTTTGACTGAACGTTAACAGATATTCAACATGTATACATTCACTTTAACCACGTTTGACATAACGTTTAAAGACAATCAACATGCATACGTTCACTTGAACCACGTTTGACATAGGGTTTAAAGAAAATAAACATGTATACCTCATTTGAACCCCCTTTGACATAACGTTTACTTGAATCCCATTTGACAAAACGTTAACAGACTATCAACATGTATACGTTCACTTGAATCACCTTTGACATAACGTTAACAGACCATCAACATGTATAAGTTCACTTGAACCACGTTTGATATTACGTTATAAGACTATCAACATGTATTCGTTTACTTGAGCCACGTTTGACATAACGATAGAAGGCAATCATCATGTATAGGTTTACGCGAACCCCACTTGACATAACGTTAACGGACTATCAGTATGTATACGTGCACATGAACAACGTTTGACATAACGTTTAAACATTATCAACATGTATACGTTCACTTGAACCTCGTTTTACATAACTTTGACAGACTATCGGCATGTAAACATTCACATGAGCCCCCTTTGACACAACGTTAACAGACTATCAACATGTGTACGTAGACATGAACCACGTTTGACATAACGATAACAGACTATCAACATGTATACGTTCACTTGATCCACGTTTGACATTACGTTTACAGGCTATGAACATGTATACAATTACTTAAACAACGTTTGACATAGCGTTATTAGACTATCAACTTGTATACGTTCATTTGAACCACGTGCGACATAAGGCTAACAGACTATCAACATGTAAACGTTCACTTGAACCACGTTTGACATAGCCTTAACAGACTATCAACATGTATACGTTAACTTGAACACCCTTTGACATTATGTTCACAGACTATCAACATGCATTCGTTCACTTGAACCACGTTTGACATAATGTTAACTGACCATCAACATGTATAAGTTCACTTGAACCACGTTTGACATTACGTTAACAGACTATCAACATGTATACGTTTACTTGAATCCCATTTGACAAAACGTTAACGGACTATCAACATGTATACGTTCATTTGAATCACCTTTGACATAACGTTCACAGACTATCAACATAAAAACGTTCACTTGAGCCACGTTTGACTTAATGTCAACAGACCATCAACATGTATGCGTTCACATGAACCACGTTTGGCATAACGTTAACAGACTATCAACATGTATACATTCACATGAGCCCCCTTTGACACAACGTTAACAGACTATCAACATGTATACGTTCACTTGAACCAGGTTTTACATAACACTAAAAGACAAACAACATGTATACGTTCATCCGAACCACGTTTGACATAACCTTAACAGACTATCAACATGTATACGTTAACTTGAACCCCCTTTGACATCATAACATTCACAGACTATCAATATGCGTTCGTTAACTTAAACCACGTTTGACATAATGTTAACAGACAATCAACATGTATAAGTTCACTTGAACCACGTTTGACTTTACATTAACAGACTATAAACATGTTCACTCAATCCTCGTTCGACATTACGTTTACAGACTATCAATATGTATACAATTTCTTCACCACGTTTGAAATAGCTTTAACAGACTATCAACATGCATTCGTTCACTTAATCCACGTTTGACATAGCGTTAACAGACTATCAACTTGTATACGTTCACTTGAACCACGTTTGGCATAACGTAAACAGACTATCAACATGTATACGTTCACTTGAACCACGTTTGACATAACGTTAACAGACCATCAACATGTATACGTTCACATGAACCACGTTTGACATAACGTTAAAAGACTATTACATGTATAAGTTCACCTGAACCACGTTTGACATAACTTTAACAGACTATCAACATGTATACGTTAACTTGAACACCCCTTGACATAACGTTCACAGACTATCAACATAAAAACGTTCACTTGAGCCACGTTTGACTTAATGTCAACAGACCATCAACATGTATACGTTCACTTGAATCACCTTTGACATAACGTTAACAGACCATCAACATGTATAAGTTCACTTGAACCACGTTTGACATTACGTTAACAGACTATCAACATGTATACGTTCACTTGAACCACGTTTGGCATAAGGTTAACAGACTATCAACATGTATACGTTCCCTTGAACCACGTTTGGCATAACGTTCACATATTATCAACAAGTATACATTTACATGAGCCCCTTTGACATAACGTTAACAGACTATCAATATGTATACGTTCCCTTGAACCACGTTTGGCATAACGTTAACAGACTATCAACATGTATACATTCACATGAGCCCCCTTTGACATAACGTTAACAGACCATCAACATGCTAAGGTTCACTTGAATCACGTTTGGCATAACGCTAACAGACTATCAACATGTATACGTTTACTTGCACCACGTTTGACATTATGTTAACAGACTATCAACATGTATACGTTCCCTTGAACCACGTTTGACATAGCCTTAACAGACAATCAACATGTATACGTTCACTTGAATCACCTTTGACATAACGTTAACAGACTATCAACATGTATACGTTTAGCTGAACCACGTTTGACTTAACGTTAAAAGATATTCAACATGTAATCACTCACTTTAACCACGTTTGGCATAACGTTAAAAGAATTTAAACATGTATACCTCATTTGAACCCCCTTTGACATAACGTTCACTTGAATCACCTTTGACATAACGTTAACAGACCATCAACATGTATACGTTCACATGAACCACGTTTGACATAACGTTAACAGACCATCAACATGTATACGTTTGAAGACTGGAAAAACTTTGGCGGTTGTTGCAGAACGAACAAAATAGCTCAAACCCCAACGCCAAAACACGACACTTTAGTTGTCCGAAGCACTTTTCGGTAACAAAGTTACCTTCTTCAGGGACTGAAGTGAACTAAACCTAAAAGAGAACTTATCCTAATATATACTGAAAGTTGTTAAGGTTCAGTGAACATGGTTCAGCAGCAATGGTGATGATGTTCAATGGACCTTGACAATAACAAAAGATGATAATTAAACTAAACTAAATAGCGGCGATCCAGGGATAGGACCCTTGTCATTGTTAAGTAAAATTTGGTTATTTTTACAAATGTATAAACTTTCAAAACTATCTAGTAGACAATTATTCCTAACTTCCTTAACTAATTTAAGATTATTAATATTAATATTATGTTCTTCAGTAAGAATATGTTGGGCAACACTAGATTTTTCGGCTCTACCAAACCGTGCATGAGCTAAATGCTCCTTGAACCTAGTTTGGATCGAGCGTCTAGTTTGTCCAATATATTTTTTACTACAGTCATTACAGCTAATTTCATATATCCCCGACTTTTCTAAGAAAGGAATTTTATCCTTGGGGTTACCGAGGAGAGTTTGAAGGGAGTTACCACTTGAACTGTAGGCAATGCGAAAACCAAGTTTACGAAAAATGCCTTCGAATCCTCGAGTAAATCTTGGCTCGTATGGCATAGTAATAATAGCAATTGGTTCACCGACTTATAAGCTAGCCAAATGGTTGACAAATGAATTCAACAACCTCCCAATTAAACCACCTAGTTTTTCTGTTAAGAATTCAATTGAATTCATTAACAAAGTCAAAGATATTAAGCTCAAAGACAGTGAGGTTATTGTTTCATTTGATGTTTGTTCCCTTTTTCCAAGTGTGCCAGTTCCGCTTACTTTGACATATTTAGAGGATTTACTTAAAGAAAATGGTTTCTCCGATGATATTGTAGCTGAGTACATTACTCTAACTTCAATGTGCATGCGGCAAAATTATTTTCAAATAAACGGTTGCTTCTACGAACAGAAAGAAGGAACAGCTATGGGGAATTCCTTATCACCCTTCATAGCCGACCTATTCATGAGTCGTTTTGAAAGTGACCTTAGCCACCTAAAGTTTTTTCCTCGAATATGGCTTAGATACGTGGACGACATTTTCGCTATCTTCGATTTGAGCTCCAGAAGTCTCCAAGACTTTCTTGACGTTTTAAATTCACGTTTCGGTTCGGTCAAATTTACTGTTGAATTGGAGAAAGATGGCAAACTACCATTTTTAGATGCGCTGGTTATAAGAAATGGGAATTCTTTAGAATTTGATATCTATAGAAAACCCACTAATACCTCTAGATTTATAACCAACGACTCTAATCATTGTGTTCAACATAAAATGGCTAGTTTTAATTTCCTTGTACATAGATTGCTTAGTTTTCCTCTTAGTAAAAGTAGATATCATAAGGAACTCTGTACAATTAAGAAAATTGCGATTGACAATGGTTACAATAGTAACATCATTGATAAATTAGTTAATAAGATTAAATTTAAGAATTCTGTTTCAAGATCTTCGACTTTTCAAACAGACACCAGTAAGACCAAGTTTATTACTATGCCATACGAGCCAAGATTTACTCGAGGATTCGAAGGCATTTTTCGTAAACTTGGTTTTCGCATTGCCTACAGTTCAAGTGGTAACTCCCTTCAAACTCTCCTCGGTAACCCCAAGGATAAAATTCCTTTCTTAGAAAAGTCGGGGATATATGAAATTAGCTGTAATGACTGTAGTAAAAAATATATTGGACAAACTAGACGCTCGATCCAAACTAGGTTCAAGGAGCATTTAGCTCATGCACGGTTTGGTAGAGCCGAAAAATCTAGTGTTGCCCAACATATTCTTACTGAAGAACATAATATTAATATTAATAATCTTAAATTAGTTAAGGAAGTTAGGAATAATTGTCTACTAGATAGTTTTGAAAGTTTATACATTTGTAAAAATAACCAAATTTTACTTAACAATGACAAGGGTCCTATCCCTGGATCGCCGCTATTTAGTTTAGTTTAATTATCATCTTTTGTTATTGTCAAGGTCCATTGAACATCATCACCATTGCTGCTGAACCATGTTCACTGAACCTTAACAACTTTCAGTATATATTAGGATAAGTTCTCTTTTAGGTTTAGTTCACTTCAGTCCCTGAAGAAGGTAACTTTGTTACCGAAAAGTGCTTCGGACAACTAAAGTGTCGTGTTTTGGCGTTGGGGTTTGAGCTATTTTGTTCGTTCTGCATGTATACGTTTACTTGAAAAGCATTTGACAAAACGTTAACAGACTATCAACATAAAAACGTTCACTTGAACCACGTTTGACTTAATGTCAACAGACCATCAACGTGTATACGTTCACATGAACCACGTTTGACATTACGTTAACAGACCATCAAAATGTATACGTTTACTTGAATCCCATTTGACAAAACGGTAACAGACTATCAACATAAAAACGTTCATTTGAACCACGTTTGACTTAATGTCAACAGACCATCAACATGTATACGTTCACTTGAACCACGTTTGGCATAACGTTAACAGACTATCAACATGTATACGTTCATTTGAACCCCCTTTGTTATAACGTTAACCGATTATCAACATGTATACGTTGACATGAACCACAATTGATTTACCGTTAATACAGCATCAACATGTATACGTTTACTTGAACCCCATTCGACATAACGTTAACAGACTATCAACATGTATACGTTCACATGAACCACGTTTGACATAACGTTAACAGACTATTAACATAAAAACGTTCACTTGAACCACGTTTGACTTAATGTCAACAGACCATCAACATGTATACAATTACTTGAACCACGTTTGACATAGCGTTAACAGACTATTAACATGTATACGTTCACTTGAACCACGTTTGGCATAACGTTAACAGACTATCAACATGAATACATTCACATGAGCCCCCTTTGACACAACATTAACAGACTATCAACATGTATACGTTTACTTGAACCACGTTTAACATAATGTTAACAGACCATTAACATGTATACAATTACTTGAACAACGTTTGACATAGTGTTAACACACTCTCAACATCTATGGGTTCACTTGAACCACGTTTGACCAAATGTTAAAAGACTATCAAGATGTATACGTTCACTTGAACCACGATTGACATATCCTTAAGAGACTATCAACATGTATACGTTCACTTGAATCACTTTTGACATAACGTTTACAGACCATCAACATGTATACGTTTACTTGAATCCCATTTGACAAAACGTTAACATACTATCGACATATATACATTCACATGAGCCCCCTTTGACATAACGTTAACAGACTATCAACATGTATACGTTCACTTGAACCGCGTTTGACATAACGATAGAAGGCAGTCATCATGTATAGGTTTACTCGAACCCCACTTGACATAACGTTACCGGACTATCAACATGTATACGTTCACTTGAACCACGTTTTACATAACGTTAACAGACTATCGCCGTGTAAACGTTCAGTTGAATCAACATGTATACGTTTACTTGAACCACGTATGGCATAACGTTAACAGACTATCAACATGTATACGTTTACCTGAACCACGTTTGACATAACGTTAAAAAACATTCAACATGTATACATTCACTTTAACCACGTTTGACATAACGTTTAAAGACAATCAACATTTATACGTTCACATGAACCACGTTTGACATAGCGTTAAGAGAATATAAACATGTATACCTCACTTGACCCAGTTTTGACATAACGTTAAAAGACAATCAACGTGTATACGTTCACTTGAACTACGTTTGACATAATGTTAACAGACTATCAACATGAATAAGTTAACTTGAACACCCTTTGACATAACGTTCACAGACTATCAACATGCATTCGTTCATTTAAACCACGTTTGACATAATGTTAACAGACCATCAACATGTATAAGTTCACTTGAACCACGCTTGACATTATGTTAACAGACAATCAACGTGTAAACGTTCACCTGAACCACGTTTGACATAACGTTAAAAGACTATCAACATGTATGGGTTCACTTGAACCACGTTTGACTTAACGTTAACAGACTATCAACATGTATACATTCACATGAGCCCCTTTGACATAACGTTAACAGACAATCAATATGTATACGTTCCCTTGAACCACGTTTGGCATAACGTTAACAGACTATCAACATGTATACATTCACATGACCCCCTTTGGCATAACGTTAACAGACCATCAACATGCTTAGGTTCACTTGAACCACGTTTGACATATCGTTAACAGACTATCAACATGTAAACGTGTACTTGCACCACGTTTGACATTACGTTAACAGACAATCAACATGTATACGTTCACTTATACCAGGTTTGACATAACACTAAAAGACAAACAACATGTATACGTTCATCTGAACCACGTTTGACATAACCTTAACAGACTATCAACATGTATACGTTAACTTGAACCCCCTTTGACATCATAACGTTCACAGACTATCAATATGCATTCGTTCACTTAAACCACGTTTGACATAATGTTAACAGACAATCAACATGTATAAGTTCACTTGAACCACGTTTGACTTTACGTTAACAGACTATAAACATGTTCACTTGAACCTCGTTCGACATAACGTTTACAGACTATCAATATGTATACAATTTCTTCACCACGTTTGAAATAGCTTTAACAGACTATCAACATGCACTCGTTCACTTAATCCACGTTTGGCATAGCGTTAACAGACTATCAACATGTATACGTTCACTTGAACCACGATTGACAAATCCTTAACAGACTATCAACATGTAAACGTTCACTTGAACCACGTTTGACGTAACGTTAGCAGACTATCAACATACTTAGTAAACCTTTTTCGGTGCACTGTTGATGAAACATAATTAATCAAAGAAAAGAATAAAAGGCAAAATAATGTAAGTATTAATCTACTCTTGATAAAGACCGCCTGGTCGAAACATATGTCGGGTTTTTCGAAATAAATCCGTTGAATCATTATTTTGCCTTTTATTCTTTTCTTTGACTATCAGCATGTATACGTGCACTTGAACCACGTTTGACATAACGTTAACAGACTATCAACATGTATACATTCACATGAGCCCCCTTTGACATAACGTTAACAGACTGTCTACATGTATACGTTCACTTGAATCACCTTTGACATAACGTTAACAGACCATCAACATGTATAAGTTCACTTGAACCACGTTTGACGTTACGTTAAAAGACTATCAACATGTATACGTTCACTTGAACCACGTTTGGCATAAGGTTAACAGACTATCAACATGTATACGTTCCCTTGAACCACGTTTGGCATAACGTTCACATACTATCAACAAGTATACATTTACATGAGCCCCTTTGACATAACGTTAACAGACTATCAATATGTATACGCTCCCTTGAACCACATTTGGCATAACGTTAACAGACTATCAACATGTATACGTTCACTTGAACCACGTTTAACATAACGTTAACAGACTATCAACGTGGATACGTTTCCTTGAACCACGTTTGGCATAACGTTAAAAGAATATAAACATGTATACCTCATTTGAACCCCCTTTGACATAACGTTTACTTGAATCCCATTTGACAAAACGTTAACAGACTACCAACATGTATAAGTTCACTTGAACCACGTTTGACGTTACGTTAACAGACTATCAACATGTATACGTTCACTTGAACCACGTTTGGCATAAGGTTAACAGACTATCAACATGTATACGTTCCCTTGAACCACGTTTGGCATAACGTTCACATACTATCAACAAGTATACATTTACATGAGCCCCTTTGACATAACGTTAACAGACTATCAATATGTATACGCTCCCTTGAACCACGTTTGGCATAACGTTAACAGACTATCAACATGTATACATTCACATGAGCCCCCTTTGACATAACGTTAACAGACCATCAACATGCTTAGGTTCACTTGAACCACGTTTGGCATAACGTTAACAGACTGTCAACATGTATACGTTTACTTGCACCACGTTTGACATTACGTTAACAGACTATCAACATGTATACGTTCACTTGAACCACGTTTGACATTATGTTAACAGACTATCAACATGTATACGTTAACTTGAACCCCCTTTGACATCATAACTTTCACAGACTATCAATATGTATTCGTTCACTTAAACCACGTTTGACATAATGTTAACATACTATCAACATGTACAAGTTCACTTGAATCACCTTTGACATAACGTTAACAGACCATCAACATGTATAAGTTCACTTGAACCACGTTTGACATTCCGTTAACAGACTATCAACATGTATACGTTTAGCTGAACCACGTTTGACTTAACGTTAAAAGATATTCAACATGTAATCACTCACTTTAACCACGTTTGACATAACGTTAAAAGACAATCAACATGTATACGTTCACTTGAACCACGTTTGACATAGTGTTTAAAGAAAATAAACATGTATACCTCATTTGAACCCCCTTTGACATAACGTTTACTTGAATCCCATTTGAAGACTATTAACATGTATACGTTCACTTGAACCACGTTTGGCATAACGTTAACAGACTATCAACATGAATACATTCACATGAGCCCCCTTTGACACAACATTAACAGACTATCAACATGTATACGTTTACTTGAACCACGTTTAACATAATGTTAACAGACCATTAACATGTATACAATTACTTGAACAACGTTTGACATAGTGTTAACACACTCTCAACATGTATGGGTTCGCTTGAACCACGTTTGACCAAACGTTCAAAGACTATCAACATGTATACGTTCACTTGAACCACGTTTGACATAGTGTTTAAAGAAAATAAACATGTATACCTCATTTGAACCCCCTTTGACATAACGTTTACTTGAATCCCATTTGAAGACTATTAACATGTATACGTTCACTTGCACCACGTTTGACATTACGTTAACAGACTATCAACATGTATACGTTCACTTGTACCACGTTTGACGTTATGTTAACAGACTATCAACATGTATAAGTTCACTTGAACCACGTTTGACTTTACGTTAACAGACTATAAACATGTTCACTTGAACCTCGTTCGACATAACGTTTACAGACTATCAATATGTATACAATTTCTTCACCACGTTTGAAATAGCTTTAACAGACTATCAACATGAACTCGTTCACTTAATCCACGTTTGACATAGCGTTAACAGACTATCAACATGTATAAGTTCACTTGAACCACGTTTGACATTCCGTTAACAGACTATCAACATGTATACGTTTAGCTGAACCACGTTTGACTTAAAGTTAAAAGATATTCAACATGTAATCATTCACTTTAACCACGTTGGACATAACGTTAAAAGACAGTCAACATGTATACGTTCACTTGAACCACGATTGACAAATCCTTAACAGACTATCAACATGTAAATGTTCACTTGAACCACGTTTGACGTAACGTTAGCAGACTATCAACATACTTAGTAAACCTTTTTCGGTGCACTGTTGATGAAACATAATTAATCAAAGAAAAGAATAAAAGGCAAAATAATGTAAGTATTAATCTTCTCTTGATAAAGACCGCCTGGTCGAAACATATGTCGGGTTTTTCGAAATAAATCCGTTGAATCATTATTTTGCATTTTATTCTTTTCTTTGACTATCAGCATGTATACGTGCACTTGAACCACGTTTGACATAACGTTAACAGACTATCAACATGTATACATCCACATGAGCCCCCTTTGACATAACGTTAACAGACTGTCTACATGTATACGTTCACTTGAGTCACCTTTGACATAACGTTAACAGACCATCAACATGTATAAGTTCACTTGAACCACGTTTGACGTTACGTTAACAGACTATCAACATGTATACGTTCACTTGAACCACGTTTGGCATAAGGTTAACAGACTATCAACATGTATACGTTCCCTTGAACCACGTTTGGCATAACGTTCACATACTATCAACAAGTATACATTAACATGAGCCCCTTTGACATAACGTTAACAGACTATCAATATGTATACGCTCCCTTGAACCACGTTTGGCATAACGTTAACAGACTATCAACATGTATACGTTCACTTGAACCACGTTTAACATAACGTTAACAGACTATCAACGTGTATACGTTTCCTTGAACCACGTTTGGCATAACGTTAAAAGAATATAAACATGTATACCTCATTTGAACCCCCTTTGACATAACGTTTACTTGAATCCCATTTGACAAAACGTTAACAGACTATCAACATGTATACGTTCACTTGAATCACCTTTGACATAACGTTAACAGACCATCAACATGTATAAGTTCACTTGAACCACGTTTGACGTTACGTTAACAGACTATCAACATGTATACGTTCATTTGAACCACGTTTGGCATAAGGTTAACAGACTATCAATATGTATACGCTCCCTTGAACCACGTTTGGCATAACGTTAACAGACTATCAACATGTATACATTCACATGAGCCCCCTTTGACATAACGTTAACAGACCCTCAACATGCTTAGGTTCACTTGAACCACGTTTGACATTACGTTAACAGACTATCAACATGTATACGTTCACTTGAACCACGTTTGACATTATGTTAACAGACTATCAACATGTATACGTTAACTTGAACCCCCTTTGACATCATAACTTTCACAGACTATCAATATGTATTCGTTCACTTAAACCACGTTTGACATAATGTTAACAGACAATCAACATGTACAAGTTCACTTGAACCACGTTTGACTTTACGTTACCAGACTATAAACATGTTCACTTGAACCTCGTTCGACTTTACGTTTACAGACTATCAATATGTATACAATTACTTCACCACGTTTGAAATAGCTTAAACAGACTATCAACATGCATTCGTTCACTTAAACCACGTTTGACATAGCGTTAACAGACTATCAACATGTATACGTTCACTTGAGTTTGGCATAACGTAAACAGACTATCAACATGTATACGTTCCCTTGAACCACTTTTGACATAGCCTTAACAGACTATCAACATGTATACGTTCACTTGAATCACCTTTGACATAACGTTAACAGACTATCAACATGTATACGTTTAGCTGAACCACGTTTGACAACGTTAAAAGATATTAAACATGTAATCACTCACTTTAACCACGTTTGACATAACGTTAACAGATTATCAACATGTATACGTTCACCTGAACCATGTTTGGCTTACTGTTTACAGACCATCAACATGTAAACAATTACTTAAACCACGTTTGACATAACCTTAACAAACTATCAACATGTATACGTTCACTTGAATCACCTTTGACATAACGTTGACAGACTATCAACATGTATACGTTTACCTGAACCACGTTTGACTTAACGCTAAAAAATATTCAACATGTAAACATTCACTTTAGCCACGTTTGACATAACGTTAAAAGACAATCAACATGTATACGTTCACCTGAACCACGTTTGACATACCGTTTAAAGAAAATAAACATGTATACCTCATTTGAACCCCCTTTGATATAACGTTTACTTGAATCCCATTTGACAAAACGATAACAGTCTATCAACATGTATAAGTTCACTTGAATCACCTTTGACATAACGTTAACAGACCATCAACATGTATACGTTCACTTGAACCACGTTTGGCATAACGTTAACAGACTATCAACATGTATACGTTCACTTGAACCACGTTTGAGTTTACGTTAATAGACTATAAAAATGTTCACTTGAACCTGGTTCGACATTACGTTTACAGACTATGAATATGTATACAATTACTTCACACGTTTGAAATAGCTTTAACAGACTATCAACATGCATTCGCTCACTTAAACCACGTTTGGCATAACGTAAACAGACTATCAACATGTATACGTTCCCTTGAACCACGTTTGGCATAACGTTAGCAGACTATCAACATGTATACGTTCACTTGGACCATGTTTGGCTTAATGTTAACAGACCATCAAAATGTATACAATTACTTGAACCACGTTTGACATAACCTTAACAGACTATCAACATGTATACGTTCACTTGAATCACCTTTGACATAACGTTAACGGACTATCAATATGTGTTTACCTCAGCCACGTTTGACTGAACGTTAAGAGATATTCAACATGTATACATTCACTTTAACCACGTTTGACATAATCAGACTATCAACATGCATTCGTTCACTTAAACCACGTTTGGCATAACGTAAACAGACTATCAACATGTATACGTTCCCATGAACCACGTTTGGCATAACGTTAACAGACTATCAACATGTATACATTCACATGAGCCCCCTTTGACACAACGTTAACAGACTATCAACATGTATACGTTCACTTGAACCACGTTTAACTTAATGTTAACAGACCATCAACATGTATACAATTACTTCAACCACGTTTGACATAGTGTTAACACACTATCAACATGTATGGGTTCACTTGAACCACGTTTGGCATAATGTTAAAAGAATATAAACATGTATACCTCATTTGAACCCCCTTTGACATAACGTTTACTTGAATCCCATTTGACAAAACGTTAACAGACTATCAACATGTATACGTTCACTTGAATCACCTTTGACATAACGTTAACAGACCATCAACATGTATAAGTTCACTTGAACCACGCTTGACATTACGTTAACAGACTATCAACATGTATACGTTCACTTGAACCACGTTTGGCATAACGTTAACAGACTATCAAGATGTATACGTTCCTTTGAACCACGTTTGGCATAACGTTCACAGACTATCACCATGAATACATTCACATGAGCCCCTTTGACATAACGTTAACAGACAATCAATATGTATACGTTCCCTTGAACCACGTTTGGCATAACGCTAACAGACTATCAACATGTATACATTCACATGACCCCCTTTTGCATAACGTTAACAGACCATCAACATGCTTAGGTTCACTTGAACCACGTTTGACATAACGTTAACAGACTATCAACATGTATACGTGTACTTGCACCACGTTTGACATTACGTTAACAGACTATCAACATGTATAGGTTCACTTGTACCACGTTTGACGTTATGTTAACAGACTATCAACATGTATACGTTCACTTGAACCAGGTTTGACATAACACTAAAAAACAAACAACATGTAAACGTTCATCTGAACCACGTTTGACATAACCTTAACAGACTATCAACATGTATACGTTAACTTGAACCCCCTTTGACATCATAACGTTCACAGACTATCAATATGCATTCGTTCACTTAAACCACGTTTGACATAATGTTAACAGACAATCAACATGTATAAGTTCACTGGAACCACGTTTGACTTTACGTTAACACACTATAAACATGTTCACTTGAACCTCGTTCGACATTACGTTTACAGACTATCAATGTGTATACAATTTCTTCACCACGTTTGAAATAGCTTTAACAGACTATCAACATGCACTCGTTCACTTAATCCACGTTTGACATAGCGTTAACAGACTATCAACATGTATACGTTCACTTGAACCACGTTTGGCATAACGTAAACAAACTATCAAAATGTATACGTTCCCTTGAACCACGTTTGACATAGCCTTAACAGACTATCAACATGTATACGTTCACTTGAATCACCTTTGACATAACGTTAACAGACTATCAACATGTATACGTTTAGCTGAACCACGTTTGATTTAACGTTAAAAGATATTCAACATGTAATCATTCACTTTAACCACGTTGGACATAACGTTAAAAGACAATCAACATGTATACGTTCACCTGAACCACGATTGACAAATCCTTAACAGACTATCAACATGTAAACGTTCACTTGAACCACGTTTGAAATAACGTTAACAGACTATCAACATGTATACCTTCCCTTGAATCACCTTTGACATAACGTTAACAGACTATCAACATATATACGTTTAGCTGAACCACGTTTGATTTAACGTTAAAAGATATTCAACATGTAATCATTCACTTTAACCACGTTGGACATAACGTTAAAAGACAATCAACATGTATACGTTCACCTGAACCACGATTGACAAATCCTTAGCAGACTATCAACATGTAAACGTTCACTTGAACCACGTTTGAAATAACGTTAACAGACTATCAACATGTATGGGTTCACTTGAACCAAGTATGACCAAACGTTAAAAGACAATCAACATGAATACGTTCATTTGAACCCCCTTTGACATAACGTTAACCGAATATCAACATGTTTACGTTCACTTGAACCACGCGCGACATAAGGCTAACAGACTATCAACATGTAAACGTTCACTTAAACCACGTTTGACGTAACGTTAGCAGACTATCAACATACTTAGTAAACTTTTTTCGGTGCACTGTTGATGAAACATAATTAGTCAAAGAAAAGAATAAAAGGCAAAATAATGTAAGTATTAATCTACTCTTGATAAAGACCGCCTGGTCGAAACATATGACGAGTTTTTCGAAATAAATCCGTTGAAACTTTATTTTGCCTTTTATTCTTTTCTTTGACTATCAACATGTATAAGTTCACTTGAACCACGTTTGACTTAACGTTAACAGACTATCAACATGTATACGTTCCTTTGAACCACGTTTGGCATAACGTTCACAGACTATCACCATGAATACATTCACATGAGCCCCTTTGACATAACGTTAACAGACAATCAATATGTATACGTTCCCTTGAACCACGTTTGGCATAACGCTAACAGACTATCAACATGTATACATTTACATGACCCCCTTTTGCATAACGTTAACAGACCATCAACATGCTTAGGTTCACTTGAACCACGTTTGACATAACGTTAACAGACTATCAACATGTATACGTGTACTTGCACCACGTTTGACATTACGTTAACAGACTATCAACATGTATAGGTTCACTTGTTCCACGTTTGACGTTATGTTAACAGACTATCAACATGTATACGTTCACTTGAACCAGGTTTGACATAACACTAAAAAACAAACAACATGTAAACGTTCATCTGAACCACGTTTGACATAACCTTAACAGACTATCAACATGTATACGTTAACTTGAACCCCCTTTGACATCATAACGTTCACAGACTATCAATATGCATTCGTTCACTTTAAAACCCCGTTTGACATAATGTTAACAGACAATCAACATGTATAAGTTCACTGGAACCACGTTTGACTTTACGTTAACACACTATAAACATGTTCACTTGAACCTCGTTCGACATTACGTTTACAGACTATCAATGTGTATACAATTTCTTCACCACGTTTGAAATAGCTTTAACAGACTATCAACATGCACTCGTTCACTTAATCCACGTTTGACATAGCGTTAACAGACTATCAACATGTATACGTTCACTTGAACCACGTTTGGCATAACGTAAACAAACTATCAAAATGTATACGTTCCCTTGAACCACGTTTGACATAGCCTTAACAGACTATCAACATGTATACGTTCACTTGAATCACCTTTGACATAACGTTAACAGACTATCAACATGTATACGTTTAGCTGAACCACGTTTGACTTAACGTTAAAAGATATTCAACATGTAATCATTCACTTTAACCACGTTTGACATATCGTTAAAAGACAATCAACATGTATACGTTCACTTGAACCACGTTTGACATAACGTTAACAGACTATCAACGTGTATACGTTCCCTTGAACCACGTTTGGCATAACGTTAAAAGAATATAAACATGTATTCCTCATTTGAACACCCTTTGACATAACGTTTACTTGAATCCCATTTGACAAAACGGTAACAGACTATCAACATGTATGTAACTTGAATCACCTTTGACATAACGTTAACAGACCATCAACATGTATTAGTTCACTTGAACCACGTTTGTCATTCCGTTAACAGACTATCAACATGTATACGTTCACTTGAATCACCTTTGACATAACGTAAACAGACTATCAACATGTATACGTTCCCTTGAACCACGTTTGGCATAACGTTAACAGACTATCAACATGTATACGTTCACCTGAACCATGTTTGGCTTAATGTTTACAGACCATCAACATGTATACAATTACTTAAACCACGTTTGACATTACCTTAACAAACTATCAACATGTATACGTTCACTTGAATCACCTTTGACATATCGTTTAAAGAAGATAAACATGTATACCTCATTTGAACCCCTTTTGACATAACGTTTACTTGAATCCCATTTGACAAAACGTTAAGAGACTATCAACATGTATAAGTTCACTTGAATCACCTTTGACATAACGTTAACAGACCATCAACATGTATAAGTTCACTTGAACCACGTTTGACATTAAGTTAACAGACTATCAACATGTATACGTTCACTTGAACCACGTTTGGCATAGCGTTAACAGACTATCAACATGTATACGTTCACTTGAACCACGTTTGGCATAACGTAAACAGACTATCAACATGTATACGTTCCCTTGAACCACGTTTGACATAGCCTTAACAGGCTATCAACATGTATACGTTCACTTGAATCACCTTTGACATAACGTTCACAGACTATCAACATGTATACGTTTTGCTGAACCACGTTTGACTTAACGTTTAAAGATATTCAACATGTATACGTTCACTTGAACCACGTTTGACATAACGTTTAAAGACTAAATCAACATGTATACGTTCATTTGAACCTTTTCGTTTTGACATAACGTTAACAGACTATCAACATGTATACAGTTCACTTGAACCCTTTGACATAACGTTAACAGACATCAACATGTATACAGTTACTTGAACCACGTTTGACATAACGTTAACAGACTATCAACATGTATACGTTCACTTGAACCACGTTTGACATAACGTTAACAGACTATCAACATGTATACATTACTTGAACACGTTTGACATAGCGTTAAACAGACTATTCAACTTGTATACGTTCACTTGAACCAGTTTGACATAACGTTAGAAGACAATCAACATGTATAGTTACTTGAACCCACTTTTGACATAACGTTAACAGACCATCAACATGTATACGTCACTTGAACCCGTTTGCATACGTTAAAAACTATCAACAGTTAAGTTACTTGAACCACGTTTGTACATAACGTTAACAGACTATCAACATGTATACGTTCACTTGAATCACCTTTGACATAACGTTAACAGACTATCAACATGTATACGTTCACTTGAACCACGTTTGGCATAACGTTAACAGACTATCAACATGTATACGTTCACTTGAACCACGTTTGACTAAACGTAAACAGACTATCAACATGTATACGTTCCTTGAACCACGTTTGGCATAACGTTAACAGACTATCAACATGTATACGTTCACTTGAACCATGTTTGGCTTAATGTTTAACAGACAATCAACATGTATACAATTACTTGAACCACGTTTGACATAACCTTAACAGACTATCAACATGTATACGTTCATTTGAATCACCTTTGACATAACGTTAACGGACTATCAACATGTGTTTACCTGAGCCACGTTTGACTAACGTTAAAAGATATTCAACATGTATACTTCACTTTAACCACGTTTGACATAACGTTAAAAGACAATCAACATGTATACGTTCACTTGAACCACGTTTGACATACGTTTAAAGAAAATAAACATGAATACCTCATTTGAACCCCCTTTGACATAACGTTTACTTGAATCCCATTTGACAAAACGTTAACAGACTATCAACATGTATGTACTTGAATCACCTTTGACATAACGTTAACAGACCATCAACATGTATAAGTTCACTTGAACCACGTTTGACATTCGTTAACAGACTATCAACATGTATACGTTCACTTGAACCACGTTTGGCATAACGTAAACAGACTATCAACATGTATACGTTCCCTTGAACCACGTTTGGCATAACGTTAACAGACTATCAACATGTATACGTTCACTTGAACCATGTTGGCTTAATGTTAACAGACAATCAACATGTATACAATTACTTGAACCACGTTTGACATAACCTTAACAGACTATCAACATGTATACGTTCATTTGAATCACCTTTGACATAACGTTAACGGACTATCAACATGTGTTTACCTGAGCCACGTTTGACTAACGTTAAAAGATATTCAACATGTATACATTCACTTTAACCACGTTTGACATAACGTTAAAAGACAATCAACATGTATACGTTCACTTGAACCACGTTTGACATATGTTTAAAGAAAATAAACATGTATACCTCATTTGAACCCCTTTTGACATAACTGTTTACTTGAATCCCATTTGACAAAACGTTAACAGACTATCAACATGTATAAGTAATTGAATCACCTTTGACATAACGTTAACAGACCATCAACATGTATAAGTTCACTTGAACCACGTTTGACATTACGTTAACAGACTATCAACATGTATACGTTCACTTGAACCACGTTTGGCATAACGTAAACAGACTATCAACATGTATACGTTCCCTTGAACCACGTTTGGCATAACGTTAACAGACTATCAACATGTATACGTTCACTTGAACCATGTTTGGCTTAATGTTTACAGACCATCAACATGTATACAATTACTTGAACCACGTTTGACATAACCTTAACAGACTATCAACATGTATACGTTCACTTGAATCACCTTTGACATAACGTTAACGGACTATCAACATGTGTTTACCTGAGCCACGTTTGACTTAACGTTTTAAAGATATTTAACATGTATAATTCACTTGAACCACGTTTGACATAACCCTTAAAAGACAATCAACATGTATACGTTCACTTGAACCACCTTTGACATAACGTTTAAAAAAAAAAGAACCCCATTTTAACCCCTTGACATAAAGTTCACCCTTTAACCACGTTTGACAAAACGTTAACAGACTATCAACATGTATAAGTTCACCCTTTAATCACCTTTGACTAAAAGTTAAAAGACCATTTAACATGTATAAGTTCACTTGAACCACGTTTGACATAACGTTAAAAGACAATCAACATGTATACGTTCACTTGAACCACGTTTGACTTTACGTTTTAAAGAAGATAAACATGTTTTAAACCCCATTTGCCCCCCTTGTGGACAAACATTTTAATAAGAAACCCAAATTTTGAAAAAACTTTTAACTCGACTTTTTTTAACATGGGATCATTTTCATTGAATACCTACTACAAACGGGTTAAAAACCATCAACATGTAAAGAAACTGAACCACGTTTGAAATTACAATAACCCAGACTATTTAAAATTTTAAAACGTTCCTTTTTCAACCACCTTTGGCATAAACCCTTTTAAAACTTTTCAACATGTATAAGTTACTTAACCCGTTTGACTGGTACTCTTAAAAAAGACTATTAAACAATTTTTCACTTAAAAGTTTATTTCGAAAATTTGTTTACAGACTATGAATATGTTCAAAATTGAACCACGTTCGACATTTGTTTAAAAGACTATCAACATGTATACAATTACTTTCACCACCTTTGACATAGCGTTTTAAAAGACTATCAACATGCATACGTTCACTTAAACCACGTTTGACATAACGTAAACAGACTATCAACATGTATACGTTCACCCTTTAACCACGTTTGGCATAACGTTAAAGACTATCAACATATATACGTTCCCTTGAACCACGTTTGGCATAACGTTAGCAGACTATCAACATGTATACGTTCACTTGAACCATGTTAGGCTTAATGTTAACAGACCATCAACATGTATACAATTACTTGAACCACGTTTGACATAACCTTAACAGACTATCAACATGTATACGTTCACTTTTAATCACCTTTGACATAACGTTAACGGACTATCAACATGTGTTTACCTGAGCCACGTTTGACTTAACGTTAAAAGATATTCAATATGTATACATTCACTTTAACCACGTTTGACATAACGTTAAAAGACAATCAACATGTATACGTTCACTTGAACCACGTTTGACATATCGTTTAAAGAAAATAAACATGTATACCTCATTTGAACCCCTTTTGACATAACGTTTACTTGAATCCCATTTGACAAAACGTTAACAGACTATCAACATGTATAAGTTCACTTGAATCACCTTTGACATAACGTTAACAGACCATCAACATGTATAAGTTCACTTGAACCACGTTTGACATTACGTTAACAGACTATCAACATGTATACGTTCACTTGAACCACGTTTGGCATAACGTTAGAAGGCAATCATCATGTATAGGTTTACCTGAACCCCACTTGACATAACGTTAACGGACTATCAGTATGTATACGTGCACTTGAACAACGTTTGACATAACGTTAAAACATTATCAACATGTATACGTTCACTTTAACCTCGTTTTACATAACGTTAACAGACTATCGGCATGTATACATTCACATGAGCCCCCTTTGACACAACGTTAACAGACTATCAACATGTGTACGTAGACATGAACCACGTTTGACATAACGATAACAGACTATCAACATGTATACGTTCACTTGATCCACGTTTGACATTACGTTTACAGGCTATCAACATGTATACAATTACTTAAACAACGTTTGACATAGCGTTAACAGACTATCAACTTGTATACGTTCAGTTGAACCATGTTTGACATAACGATAGAAGGCAATCATCATGTATAGGTTTACTCGAACCCCACTTGACATAACGTTAACGGACTACCAGCATGTATACGTGCACTTGAACTTTGTTTGACATAACGTTAAAACACTATCAACACGTTTATGTTAACTTGAACCACGTTTTACATAACGTTAACAGACTATCGGCGTGTAAACGTTCACTTGAACCTCGTTTTAAATAACGTTAACAGACTATCAACATGTATACGTTCACTTGAACCACGTTTGGCATAGCGTTAACAGACTATCAACATGTATACGTTCACTTGAACCACGTTTGGCATAACGTAAACACACTATCAACATGTATACGTTCCCTTGAATCACCTTTGACATAACGTTAACAGACTATCAACATGTATACGTTCACTTGAACCACGTTTGACATAACGTTAACAGACTATCAACATGTATAGTTCACTTGAACCACGTTTGACATAACGTTAAAAGAATATCAACATGTATATCATTCACTTTGAACCACGTTTGACATAAACGTTAAAGACAATCAACATGTATACGTTCACTTGAACCACCTTTGACATAACGTTAAAGAATAACATGTATACCTCATTTGACAACGTTAACAGACTATCAACATGTATGTACTTGAATCCCTTTGACATAACGTTAACAGACTATCAACATGTATAGTTCACTTGAACCACGTTTGACATTACGTTAACAGACTATCAACATGTATAGTTCACTTGAACCACGTTTGCATTCGTTAACAGACTATCAACATGTATACATTCACTTGAACCCACGTTTGGCATAGCGTTAACAGACTATCAACATGTATACGTTCACTTGAACCACGTTTGGCATAACGTAAACAGACTATCAACATGTATACGTTCACTTGAACCACGTTTGACATAACGTTAACAGACTATCAACATGTATACGTTCACTTGAATCACCTTTGACATAACGTTAACAGACTATCAACATGATCGTTTACTGAACCACGTTTGACTAACGTTAAAAGATATTCAACATGTATACATTCACTTTAACCACGTTTGACATAACGTTAAAAGACAATCAACATGTATACGTTCACTTGAACCACGTTTGACATAGCGTTTAAAGAAAATAAACATGTATACCTCATTTGAACCCCCTTTGACTATAACGTTTACTTGAATCCCATTTGACAAAACGTTAACAGACTATCAACATGTATGTTTAAATTGAATCACCTTTGACATAACGTTAACAGACCATCAACATGTATAAGTTCACTTGAACCACGTTTGTCATTCCGTTAACAGACTATCAACATGTATACGTTCACTTGAACCACGTTTGACATTAACGTTAACAGACTATCAACATGTATACGTTAACTTGAACCACCTTTGGCATAACGTTAACAGACCATCAACATGTATAGTTCACTTGAACCACGTTTGACATAACGTTAACAGACTATCAACATGTATACGTTCACTTGAACCACGTTTGACATAACGTTAACAGACTATCAACATGTATACGTTCACTTGAACCCCCTTTGACATATACGTTAACAGACCATCAACCTATGCATTACGTTCACTTGAACCACGTTTGACATAACGTTAACAGACTATCAACATGTATAAGTTCACTTGAACCACGTTTGACATAACGTTAACAGACTATCAACATGTATAGTTCACTTGAACCCGTTTGACATTACGTTACAGACTATCAATATGTATACGTTCACTTAACCACGTTTGACATAGTTAACAGACTATCAACATGTATACGTTCACTTGAACCACGTTTGACTTTACGTTAACAGACTATAAACATGTTCACTTGAACCTCGTTCGACATTACGTTTACAGACTATCAATATGTATACAATTTCTTCACCACGTTTGAAATAGCTTTAACAGACTATCAACATGCATCGTTCACTTAATCCACGTTTGACATAGCGTTAACAGACTATCAACATGTATACGTTCCCCCTTAAACCACGTTTTGAAAAGGGTAACGTTAGCAGACTATCAACAAAAGTATAACTTTCAAGAGAACCACGTTCCACATAACGGTTTAAAAAAACTATCAGTTTTTAAATACCTTTCATTTGAATTTTTTTCCCCTTTGACATAACGTTAACAGACATCAACATGTATACGTTCACTTGAACCACGTTTACATAACGTTAACAGACTATCAACTGTATAGGGTTTCCCTTGAACCACGTTTGGCATAAAGTTAAAGAATATAAACATGTATACCTCATTTGAACCCCCTTTGACATAACGTTTATTGAATCCCATTTTACAAAACGTTAACAGACTATCAACATGTATCGTTCACTTGAATCACCTTTGACATAACGTTAACAGACCATCAAATGTATAAGTTCACTTGAACCACGTTTGACATTACGTTAACAGACTATCAATATGTATACGTTCCCTTGAACCACGTTTGGCATAACGTTAACAGACTATCAACATGTATACATTCACATGACCCCCTTTGACTAACGTTAACAGACCATCAACATGCTTAGGTTCACTTGAACCACGTTTGACATAACGTTAACAGACTATCAACTGTATAGGGTTTACTTGAACCACGTTTGGCATAACGTTAAAAAAATATAAACATGTATACCTCATTTGAACCCCCTTTGACATAACGTTTACTTGAATCCCATTTTACAAAACGTTAACAGACTATCAACATGTATAGTTCACTTGAACCACGTTTGGCATTAACGGTTCACAGAACTTTTTCAAACCCCTTTTTATAAAAATTCAAAATGAGCCCCTTTGACATAACGTTAACAGACTATCAAATGTATACGTTCCTTGAACCACGTTTGGCATAACGTTAACAGACTATCAACATGTTTTTTACGTTCCCATTGAATCACCTTTGAACTTAACGTTAAAGACTATCAACATGTATACGTTCCCTTGAACCACGTTTGCATAACGTTAACAGACTATCAACATGTATAGTTCCTTTAACCACGTTTGACTAACGTTAAAAGATATTAAAAATGTATACATTAACTTTAAAACGTTTGAACATAACGTTAAAAGACAAACAACATGTATACGTTCACTTGAACCACGTTTGACATAACGTTAACAGACTATCAACATGTATACGTTCACTTGAACCACGTTTGACTTACGTTAAAGACTATAAAATGTTCACTTGAACCCGTTCGACATTAAAGTTTAAAAGACTATAATATGTATACATTACTTACCCTTTGAGATAACTTTTAAAAGACCATCAACATGCTTCGTTCACTTAAAACCCCGTTTGACATAACGTTAACAGACTACCAACATTGGTTTATAAAAAAGGTTCAAACCCTTTTAACCCCCCTTCGTTTTTGAACCCCTTTAAAAAGTTAAAAACAAAAATTTTTTCCAACCCCGTTTATGTTAAACTTTGAACCACGGTTTTACATAACGTTAACAGACTATCGGCGTTTTAAACGTTTCACTTGAACCTTTTGTTTTAAAATTTAAAGTTAAAAGACTATCAACATGTATACGTTCCCTTGAACCACGTTTGGCATACGTTAACAGACTATCAACATGTATACGTTTTCCCCTTTTTAAAAAAAAACCAAAAGTTTTTTGGCATAACGTTAAACAAAAACTTTTCCCCAAAAATGTTTAAAAAAACGTTCCCTTTTAACCCCTTTTTACATAAGCTTTAACAAAGGGCTATCAACATGTATAAGTTTACTTGAATCACCTTTGACATAACTTTACAGACCATCAACATGTATAAGTTTACTTTAACCACGTTTGACTTAAAGTTAAAAGATATTTAACATGAATCTTCACTTTAACCACGTTTGACATAACGTTAAAAGACAAACAACATGTATACGTTCACTTGAACCACGTTTGACATACGTTTAAAGAAATAAACATGTTATTAAACCCCTTTGAACCCTTTGACATTAACGTTTACTTGAATCCCATTTGACCCCAAAACGTTAACAGACTATCAACATGTATGTTAAATTGAATCACCTTTGACATAACGTTAACAGACCATCAACATGTTATAAAGTTCACTTTAAAACCAAAAGTTATTTTCATTCCGTTAACAGACTATCAACATGTATACGTTCACTTGAACCACGTTTGGCATAGCGTTAACAGACTATCAACATGTATACGTTCACTTGAACCACGTTTGGCATAAAGTAAACAGACTATCAACATGTATACGTTCCTTGAACCACGTTTGACATAGCCTTAACAGGCTATCAACATGTATACGTTCACTTGAATCACCTTTGACATAACGTTCACAGACTATCAACATGTATACGTTTAGCTGAACCACGTTTGACTTAACGTTAAAAGATATTCAACATGAAATCATTCACTTTAACCACGTTTGACATAACGTTAAAAGACAATCAACATGTATACGTTCACTTGAACCACGTTTGACATAGCGTTTAAAGAAAATAAACATGTATACCTCATTTGAACCCCCTTTGACATAACGTTTACTTGAATCCCATTTGACAAAACGTTAACAGACTATCAACATGTATGTAACTTGAATCACCTTTGACATAACGTTAACAGACCATCAACATGTATAAGTTCACTTGAACCACGTTTGTCATTCCGTTAACAGACTATCAACATGTATAAGTTCACTTGAACCACGTTTGTCAGTTAGGCTTAATGTTAAGAGACAATCAACATGTATACAATTACTTGAACCACGTTTGATATAACCTTAACAGACTATCAACTTGTATACGTTCACTTGAATCACCTTTGACATAACGTTAACGACTATCAACATGTGTTTACCTGAGCCACGTTTGACTGAACGTTAAAAGATATTCAACATGTATACATTCACTTTAACCACGTTTGACATAACGTTAAAAGACAATCAACATGTATACGTTCACTTTAACCACGTTTGACATAGGGTTTAAAGAAAATAAACATGTATACCTCATTTGAACCCCCTTTGATATAACGTTTACTTGAATCCCATTTGACAAAACGTTAACAGACTATCAACATGTATGTAACTTGAATCACCTTTGACATAACGTTAACAGACCATCAACATGTATAAGATCACTTGAACCACGTTTGACACTACGTTAACAGACTATCACTATGTATACGTTCACTTGAACCACGTTTGCATAACGTTAACAGACTATCAACATGTATACATTCACATGACCCCCTTTGGCATAACGTTAACAGACCATCAACATGCTTAGGTTCACTTGAACCACGTTTGACATAACGTTAACAGACTATCAACATGTATACGTTTACTTGCACCACGTTTGACATAACCTTAACAGACTATCAACATGTATACGTTAACTTGAACCCCCTTTGACATCATAACGTTCACAGACTATCAATATGCATTCGTTCACTTAAACCACGTTTGACATAATGTTAACAGACAATCAACATGTATAAGTTCACTTGAACCACGTTTGACTTTACGTTAACAGACTATAAACATGTTCACTTGAACCTCGTTCGACATTACGTTTACAGACTATCAATATGTATACAATTTCTTCACCACGTTTGAAATAGCTTTAACAGACTATCAACATGCACTCGTTCACTTAATCCACGTTTGACATAGCGTTAACAGACTATCAACATGTATACGTTCACTTAAACCACGTTTGACGTAACGTTAGCAGACTATCAACATGTATACTTTCAAGAGAACCACGTTCCACATAACGTTAAAAGACTATCAATATAAATACGCTCATTTGAATCCCCTTTGACATAACGTTAACAGACCATCAACATGTATACGTTCACTTGAACCACGTTTAACATAACGTTAACAGACTATCAACGTGTATAGGTTCCCTTGAACCACGTTTGGCATAACGTTAAAAGAATATAAACATGTATACCTCATTTGAACCCCCTTTGACATAACGTTTAGTTGAATCCCATTTTACAAAACGTTAACAGACTATCAACATGTATACGTTCACTTGAATCACCTTTGACATAACGTTAACAGACCATCAACATGTATAAGTTCACTTGAACCACGTTTGACATTACGTTAACAGACTATCAATATGTATACGTTCCCTTGAACCACGTTTGGCATAACGTTAACAGACTATCAACATGTATACATTCACATGAGCCCCCTTTGACGTAACGTTAACAGACCATCAACATGTTCACTTGAACCTCGTTCGACATTACGTTTACAGACTATGAATATGTATACAATTACTTCACCACGTTTGAGATAGCTTTAACAGACTATCAACATGCATTCGTTCACTTAAACCACGTTTGACATAGCGTTAACAGACTATCAACATGTATACGTTCACTTGAACTTCGTTTGACATAACGTAAAACACTATCAACACGTTTATGTTAACTTGAACCACGTTTTACATAACGTTAACAGTCTATCGGCGTGTAAACGTTCACTTGAACCTCGTTTTAAATAACGTTAACAGACTATCAACATGTATACGTTCACTTGAACCACGTTTGGCATAGCGTTAACAGACTATCAACATGTATACGTTCACTTGAACCACGTTTGGCATAACGTAAACAGACTATCAACATGTATACGTTTCCTTGAACCACGTTTGACATAGCTTTAACAGGCTATCAACATGTATACGTTCACTTGAATCACCTTTGACATAACGTTAACAGACCATCAACATGTATAAGTTCACTTGAACCACGTTTGACATTACGTTAACAGACTATCAATATGTATACGTTCCCTTGAACCACGTTTGGCATAACGTTAACAGACTATCAACATGTATACATTCACATGAGCCCCCTTTGACGTAACGTTAACAGACCATCAACATGCTTAGGTTCACTTGAACCACGTTTGACATAACGTTAACAGACTATCAACGTGTATAGGTTCACTTGAACCACGTTTGGCATAACGTTAAAAGAATATAAACATGTATACCTCATTTGAACCCCCTTTGACATAACGTTTACTTGAATCCCATTTTACAAAACGTTAACAGACTATCAACATGTATACGTTCACTTGAACCACGTTTGGCATAACGTTCACAGACTATCAACATGTATACATTCACATGAGCCCCTTTGACATAACGTTAACAGACTATCAATATGTATACGTTCCCTTGAACCACGTTTGGCATAACGTTAACAGACTATCAACATGTATACATTCACATGAGCCCCCTTTGACGTAACGTTAACAGACCATCAACATGCTTAGGTTCACTTGAACCACGTTTGACATAACGTTAACAGACCATCAACATGTATAAGATCACTTGAACCACGTTTGACACTACGTTAACAGACTATCAATATGTATACGTTCACTTGAACCACGTTTGGCATAACGTTAACAGACTATCAACATGTATACGTTCCCTTTAACCACGTTTGGTATAACGTTCACAGACTATCAACATGTATACATTCACATGAGCCCTTTGACATAACGTTAACAGACTATCAATATGTATACGTTCCCTTGAACCACGTCTGGCATAACGTTAACAGACTATCAACATGTATACATTCACATGAGCCCCCTTTGACATAACGTTAACAGACCATCAACATGCTTAGGTTCACTTGAACCACGTTTGACATAACGTTAACAGACTATCAACATGTGTACGTTTACTTGCACCACGTTTGACATAACCTTAACAGACTATCAACATGTATACGTTAACTTGAACCCCCTTTGACATCATAACGTTCACAGACTGTCAATATGCATTCGTTCACTTAAACCACGTTTGACATAATGTTAACAGACAATCAATATGTATAAGTTCACTTGAACCACGTTTGACTTTACGTTAACAGACTATAAACATGTTCACTTGAACCTCGTTCGACATTACGTTTACAGACTATCAATATGTATACAATTTCTTCACCACGTTTGAAATAGCTTTAACAGACTATCAACATGCACTCGTTCACTTAATCCACGTTTGACATAGCGTTAACAGACTATCAACATGTATACGTTCACTTGAACCACGTTTGGCATAACGTAAACAGACTATCAACATGTACATGTGTACGTTCACTTGAACCACGTGCGACATAAGGCTAACAGACTATCAACATGTAAACGTTCACTTAAACCACGTTTGACGTAACGTTAGCAGACTATCAACATACTTAGTAAACCTTTTTCGGTGCACTGTTGATGAAACATAATTAATCAAAGAAAAGAATAAAAGCAAAATAATGTAAGTATTAATCTACTCTTGATAAAGACCGCCTGGTCGAAACATATGTCGGGTTTTTCGAAATAAATCCGTTGAAACATTATTTTGCCTTTTATTCTTTTGTTTGACTATCAACATGTATAAGTTCACTTGAACCACGTTTGACTTAACGTTAACCGACTATCAACATGTATACATTCACATGAGCCCCCTTTGACATAACGTTAACAGACTATCAGCATGTATACGTGTACTTGAACCACGTTTGACATAACGTTAAAAGACTATCAACATGTATACGTTCACATGAGCCCCCTTTGACATAACGTTAACAGACTATCAACATGTATACGTTCACTTGAACCACGTTTGACATAACGTTAACAGACTATCAACATGTATACGTTCACTTGAACCACCTTTGACATAACGTTACAGAATATCAATATGCTATACGTTCACTTGAACCACGTTTGACATAACGTTAACAGACTATCAACATGTATACGTTCACTTGAACCACGTTTGACATAACGTTAACAGACTATCAACATGTATACATTCACTTGAACCCGTTTGACATAACGTTAACAGACTATCAATATGTATACGTTCCCTTGAACCACGTTTGGCATAACGTTAACAGACTATCAACATGTATACATTCACATTGACCACCCTTTGACATAACGTTAACAGACCATCAACATGTTACGGGTTTACTTGAACCACGTTTGACATAACGTTAACAGACTATCAACATGTATACGTTCACTTGAACCACGTTTGACATAACGTTAAAAAGACTATCAACATGTATACGTTCACTTGAACCCCTTTGACATAACGTTAACAGACTATCAACATGTATACGTTCACTTAACCACGTTTGACATAACGTTAACAGACTATCAACATGTATAAGTTCACTTGAACCACGTTTGACATAACGTTAACAGACTATAAACATGTTCCCTTGAACCCCATCGTTCTGAACATTTAAAACGTTAACAGACTATCAACATGTATACAGTTCACTTGAACCCTTTGACATAACGTTAACAGACCATCAACATGTATAGTTCACTTGAACCACGTTTGACATAACGTTAACAGACTATCAACATGTATACGTTCACTTGACCACGTTTGACATAACGTTAACAGACTATCAACATGTATACGTTCACTTGAACCCCTTTGACATAACGTTAACAGACTATCAATATGCATACGTTCACTTGAACCACGTTTGACATAAGTTAACAGACATCAACATGTATAAGTTCACTTGAACCACGTTTGACTTTACGTTAACAGACTATAAACATTTGTTCACTTGAACCTACGTTCGACATTACGTTTAACAGACTATCAATATGTATACAATTTCTTCACCACGTTTGAAATAGCTTTAACAGACTATCAACATGCACTCGTTCACTTAATCCACGTTTGACATAGCGTTAACAGACTATCAACATGTATACGTTCACTTGAACCACGTTTGGCATAACGTAAACAGACTATCAACATGTACATGTGTACGTTCACTTGAACCACGTGCGACATAAGGCTAACAGACTATCAACATGTAAACGTTCACTTAAACCACGTTTGACGTAACGTTAGCAGACTATCAACATACTTAGTAAACCTTTTTCGGTGCACTGTTGATGAAACATAATTAATCAAAGAAAAGAATAAAAGGCAAAATAATGTAAGTATTAATCCACTCTTGATAAAGACCGCCTGGTCGAAACATATGTCGGGTTTTTCGAAATAAATCCGTTGAAACATTATTTTGCCTTTTATTCTTTTCTTTGACTATCAACATGTATAAGTTCACTTGAACCACGTTTGACTTAACGTTAACCGACTATCAACATGTATACATTCACATGAGCCCCCTTTGACATAACGTTAACAGACTATCAGCATGTATACGTGTACTTGAACCACGTTTGACATAACGTTAAAACACTATCAACATGTATACGTTCACATGAGCCCCCTTTGACATAACGTTAACAGACTATCTACATGTATACGTTCCCTTGAACCACGTTTGGCATGACGTTAAATTACTATCAACATGTGTACGTTTACATGAGCCCCCTTTGACATAACGTTAACAGACTGTCTACATGTATACGTTCACTTAAACCACGTTTGACGTAACGTTAGCAGACAATCAACATGTATACTTTCAAGAGAACCACGTTTCACATAACGTTAAAAGACTATCAATATAAATACGCTCATTTGAATCCCCTTTGACATAACGTTAACAGACCATCAACATGTATACGTTCACTTGAACCACGTTTGACATACCGTTTAAAGAAAATAAACATGTATACCTCATTTGAACCCCCTTTGACATAACGTTTACTTGAATCCCATTTGACAAAACGTTAACAGACTATCAACATGTATAAGTTCACTTGAACCACGTTTGACATTACGTTAACAGACTATCAACATGTATACGTTCACTTGAACCACGTTTGGCATAACGTTAACAGACTATCAACATGTATACGTTGTAACGTTTTTTTTCTATGAAAAATCCCGTTACTGTTTTTTTTCTATGAAAAATCCCGTTACTGAAGTTTTATTTATTTCGATTCAGGTTGTGTTTGTCTTGGTTCAGTTTTGTTGATTATTTCTTAATGTTGATCGACCTTCCGTCTTATCATCAAGGCTAACAACCTTCGCGCAGGACTAGGCGATCGATGGAGGGATCGATGAAATTTTCCGGTCGGTGCTCGAGGTCTTTCTCCTTGATCCTCGACACTGACGTGACGTGTATGTGTGTTTTTCTGTTGGTGTTCTGTGCTTGGTTTTGCGTGAGAGTTTTTTTGTGATCCACTTACCTTTGCATTTTAATAGTTCATGTAAAATTAATTCAAATTAATTATTTCTTTTAAAATCTTTTTTGCTATTCACTCAATATTTATTTTTGATGTAACTTTGATTAATTTTTTACGAAATTTTCCTTATTACCACGTGGTCTCTTTTTTAAATAACTAACAGTATATTTGTAATCTTTTGGGCCTTTGTGGCCAATTTTAAATCTTTTCATTTAATTAATTTTTCTCACTTTTTAATTTATATATTTTTATTAGTCAAAATTTTTTATGGTATCTGGGGTGTATCTTGAGTGCATGTTGGTTTAACGACGGACACCCCTACTCCTCCCTTTTAATCCGTTTTTTTTTTAAGCATCTTCAATGCGAACAACTTTTCAACATTTGATTAATATTTTTTAGTTTTAGGAAATTTTTTTTAGCACTTATTTGTGCCCTTATTTGTCAGCCCATTGAGATTTTCTTAGAATAGGTTCCGGTTGGATTAGGGGGCTGGGATTAAAGGGTAGGGGTGAAGACATCCTGAAAACTATTTTACAAAGGCAAATGGACAAAGCTCTGGTTTCCAACTAATCTCAATAACCTGTTAGAGGCCGATAAATTCCTGCAGGCGGCCCCCTGAAGATTAAAAGGTTGGTCCATGAAGCTATTTCGCTGATATCCTCTTGCCTCACAACACAGCACGAGAAGTCCCCGATTATACCCTGAAACCAGCTTCCAGTCCCTACATTGGAGCAGGGAACCTTTCTTTTTGGTGGGCTACATGTGTTATTGTAGGTTTTATTGCTTTTGTTGTTTGTAATTTTTTGTTAATATACTCTTCAAGTTTTATTTGTTTTTTTTTAAGAGAGCTTCGAGCTCTCTAAAGCTTCAGGGTTCTGCAGGAACCACCGATGCACTACCCGGTGCACAATAAAGTTTCTTTTCATTATTCTTTTCTTTGTTCGACAAAGTGGCGCCCGAGCACGTTTTCTTTTTAATATTTCATGATAAATAAAATTTTTCTTATAAAACAAACTATTCATAATTTCAAACCCAAGTAATAGTTTTGTTAAATTGGCGCGGCACGAGCAGGGACCTGAAGAATCCTGATTGCAATTTTTTTCTTGTATTTATTGTACCTGGTAAACAAAATTTTTTTTGTGATTAAATTTATATTTTGTACATTATTTTTGCATTTACTGCATTTAACCTTCTGTAATTTATCTCTGAGATCTGTTTTGTAAAAGTTTGAAAAACATTGTCTGTTTACTTGTTTAATATCTTTCAAATTTGTTTGTACAGTTTCAAACTTGTGTAAAATTTTAGGTACTTGTTTTGCATTATGGATGTATTCTCTATTAATCCTCTGGTGATCCTTCCTTATGATGACGTATTAGACGAAACTACAGTGAGTCAAAACTAGGATGTTTATCGTGAGTTTGGCAAATTTCTGCAGTATGTAAGTGATTACAGATACCATACGAAATTATACTTTAATTGAGTTAACTTCTGATGAATTTATTTGTCTTTGAAATCAAGTTTAATTATTTAGAAAAGAGAGCCAAGAGGTTTTTTTTTATGTTAATTGAAGCCAAGTAAAATTGGCAAGTTATTTCGTAATTTGAGTATTTTACATGCTGAGTTGCATTTCAAAAAGATTATGTTAACTATTGATTATAATTCAAATGCTCACTACCTTTTTTTTGTCTATTAGTATATTAAATATTTGACTGACTGATACGTCATCACTTATACTTCCTGTTAATTCTTCTTTATTGGTTAAGGTCGTGTCTACTCCACGTTTATTTTCTGCTTCAGGTTCCAGGAATGATGTTCCTGTATTAGGGAATAATGTTGGTTTAGGAAACTAAGGATTTTCAAATTTTCTGGACAATTTTAGGTACATTCATTTTCGTTCAGATATCGAGACTTGTTCGGTTAAATCTGCTGATCCAGACGTCGCTGTAGCTCAGGATCCAATAAATCTCTTTCTTCGTGTTTGTTTTCATACCTTAGTTATGTCAGTGCCAAGGATTGTTGTTCTATCTCTTTCTTCTTCAATTCTCACATCTTGAGTGAAGGGTGCTATCAGCTCTCACTACATGTATGATGTTGGTCAGGAGTCCCTCTATTCCCTTTTTAGACTCTTGTTTGCTTCATGCATGTGAGTAAATTCCAACCCTTTGTCTCCAACATGATTCCAGTCATTTTTACCTTTTCTCGTGCTTTCCTTTAGTAGTGCATCTGTGAGTGCATGGGACAACCCCATCGCGAGTTTTTTTTAGGGGCATGAATCGGCCAAAGGTTTTGGGTTCGTAGCGTATGCGTGCCTTAGGGGTAAACGGGCTCACAACCAGAGTGAATGAGGTTCTGTCTCCCCTTCGACGAGAGTTTCCCTTGTGTGTGCGTATCTTACTTCCTTTCGTACTCATTATCATATTTTTCGATTCATAATTTGCTTATAACAATTCCTGGCTTCATTTCCCAAGTTCACCTCTGGAATTTACTACGTTTCACTTTCGTTTTTCGCCTCCTCAATCCTAGTACTTTCAGGTCATTTTACTTCGGGCTGGAACCCCAACTGTACACTTTTTTACTGTTATTTGGCATTTCGTAGGAAATGGATATCAGTTTTTCAGGTCTTTCTTTCTTTCTTGCTTAGGTTCCCGTGGGGTCTCACCGTCCCTTTTCAGTCATGTAGTACCTGACTGCATACTGGAATGAAAGAAAAATTTTTCTGAATTTATTTTTGGCCATTCCCTTTTGTTGTTGTTTTCTTTTTACTGTCCCCTATGTAGCTCTACAAATGTCCTCTTTTGGCTCATGAAAGCCACTCCTATTTTACGTATGGCTTTTAGCCAATTAATTTTTATTTTTTTGTTTTTAAAGAATTCTATGAATTCCATTTTGGATTAAGTTTCGTTTTATTTCCGAGTAGGAAAGTTTTTAGTTTACGTTTTCAACTTAAGTCGGGATAGTTCAACCGTTAAGTTTCATTCTAGCTTAGAATGCATTTTTTACAGCTAGGAATGTTGATTTATGTTTTTGAATTTTATTTTTACTTTCTAGTGATTTTTTCGTTTTTTTGTTGTTGGTGCTCGATACACATGCCTTTTGAGTTTAGTTTACTGGTTTCGATTTGTTTATGGTTGTTACCTTTTATTTGAGCTAGTTGCTCTATGAGTGCGATGTTTATGGGATGTGATTTGGTATTGCATTTTAGTTTGCAGATAGCTGCAGTTTTCGATCATTGAGTAATCGGTTGTGCTTTTGATTAGGTGCAGTTTATATTCATGCACTTATTTTGGTGCAGTTTAGGTTTTTTTTTCACTTGTTTTAGTGCAGTTTAGATTTTTGCATTTGTTTTGGTGCAGTTGATTTGTTGTTGCACACTATTGGTGCAGTTTAGATGCATTTTCCCTATGCAGGGTGGTTTCTTATGCAGTTTTGATGCAGTTGTGCATTGCGCATGTTTGAGTGCAGTTTTGATGCAGTTGTGCATTTTTGTTGCATATTTCTGTGCGTGTTGGTTGCAGTTAGGTTTTTTGCTCAATAGTGAGTGCTATGGTTTCCGGATGCGGAATGTATCTGCGTTTTCAGGTTTGAGTCCTGATATAGTGTAAGGCCTTTTGTTGGTGCGTTTGCGTTTTGCATTTTAGATGCAGTTTTGGGCTTTAGGCCTATTGTTAGTGTTTGAGTTTGCATTTGAGATGCAGTTTTGGGCTTAAGGCCTATTGTTAGTGTTTGAGTTTTGCATTTGAGATGCAGTTTTGGGCTTTAGGCCTTTTGTTGGTGCGTTTGCGTTTTGCGTTTTAGATGAAGTTTTGGGCTTTGGGCCTGTCTTTGGCGATTATGAGTTTTGCATTTTAGATGCAGTTTAGGGCATTAGGCCTATTCTTAGCGTGAGTTTTGCATTTTAGATGCAGTGTTGGGCTGTGGGATTATTTCTGATGTTTCAGAATTTTGCATTTTAGATGCAGGGTAGAGTGCGTATTTTTCTATGACGAGAGTACGTAGTTTTGAGAGTGCTATTTGCACATGCGATTTATCCAGGCGATTTTCGTTGCGTGATTTAGAGGTTGAGTTCGTTTGACAGGGTAAGTTACCCAATTTGCCGAGTGGCAAAAATTATTTCGTGCGTTGGCTATGATTAATTCCTTTACGTCTGCTATAGGCGCTTACATAGTAAGTGCAGGATATACAAATGCCGTTATTTAATTCCTTTACGTCTGCTATAGGCGCTTACATAGTAAGTGCAGAATATTGAATGCCGTTCTTTTTAATTTATTTTCGTTTGCCTTGGGCGCTTGATTATAAGTGCTATGCATTTTAAATGAAGTTTTAGTTTTCATTTTCCAATGCAGTAGCATTGTCTGGTCGAATTGACCAATAATTTTCGTTTAGTTAGGCAATTAGCCTCCATTTTTTTATATTTAGTAATTGTCTGTTTGAGTTTAAGTTCCTCGATATTATTTGGATTAGATTCGTATTAGATTTTTGGTTCCCTTTCTTAGCTCTCGTACCGTTATTATGTTTTCCGTTTTTGATTTCTGGTAGGCTGGCTGTCAGTCCTCTTTTTCCTGGTAATAGGGGTTTGTAACGTTTTTTTTCTATGAAAAATCCCGTTACTGAAGTTTTATTTATTTCGATTCAGTTTGTGTTTGTCTTGGTTCAGTTTTGTTGATTATTTCTTAATATTGATCGACCTTCCGTCTTATCATCAAGGCTAACAACCTTCGCGCAGGACTAGGCGATCGATGGAGGGATCGATGAAATTTTCCGGTCGGTGCTCGAGGTCTTTTTCCTTGATCCTCGACACTGACGTGACGGGTGTGTGTGTTTTTCTGTTGGTGTTCTGTGCTTGGTTTTGCGTGAGAGTTTACATGAGCCCCCTTTGACATAACGTTAACAGACTGTCTACATGTATACGTTCACTTAAACCACGTTTGACGTAACGTTAGCAGACAATCAACATGTATACTTTCAAGAGAACCACGTTTCACATAACGTTAAAAAACTATCAATATAAATACGCTCATTTGAATCCCCTTTGACATAACGTTAACAGACCATCAACATGTATACGTTCACTTGAACCACGTTTGACATACCGTTTAAAGAAAATAAACATGTATACCTCATTTGAACCCCCTTTGACATAACGTTTACTTGAATCCCATTTGACAAAACGTTAACAGACTATCAACATGTATAAGTTCACTTGAACCACGTTTGACATTACGTTAACAGACTATCAACATGTATACGTTCACTTGAACCACGTTTGGCATAACGTTAACAGACTATCAACATGTATACGTTGTAACGTTTTTTTTCTATGAAAAATCCCGTTACTGTTTTTTTTCTATGAAAAATCCCGTTACTGAAGTTTTATTTATTTCGATTCAGGTTGTGTTTGTCTTGGTTCAGTTTTGTTGATTATTTCTTAATGTTGATCGACCTTCCGTCTTATCATCAAGGCTAACAACCTTCGCGCAGGACTAGGCGATCGATGGAGGGATCGATGAAATTTTCCGGTCGGTGCTCGAGGTCTTTCTCCTTGATCCTCGACACTGACGTGACGTGTATGTGTGTTTTTCTGTTGGTGTTCTGTGCTTGGTTTTGCGTGAGAGTTTTTTTGTGATCCACTTACCTTTGCATTTTAATAGTTCATGTAAAATTCATTCAAATTAATTATTTCTTTTAAAATCTTTTTTTTCTATTCACTCAATATTTATTTTTGATGTAACTTTGATTAATTTTTTACGAAATTTTCCTTATTACCACGTGGTCTCTTTTTTAAATATCTAACAGTATATTTGTAATCTTTTGGGCCTTTGTGGCCAATTTTAAATCTTTTCATTTAATTAATTTTTCTCACTTTTTAATTTATATATTTTTATTAGTCAAAATTTTTTATGGTACGGACACCCCTACTCCTCCCTTTTAATCCGTTTTTTTTAAGCATCTTCAATGCGAACAATTTTTCAACATTTGATTAATATTTTTTAGTTTTAGGAATTTTTTTTTAGCACTCATTTGTGCCCTTATTTGTCAGCCCATTGAGATTTTCTTAGAATAGGTTCCGGTTGGATTAGGGGGCTGGGATTAAAGGGTAGGGGTGAAGACATCCTGAAAACTATTTTACAAAGGCAAATGGACAAAGCTCTGGTTTCCAACTAATCTCAATAACCTGTTAGAGGCCGATAAATTCCTGCAGGCGGCCCCCTGAAGATTAAAAGGTTGGTCCATGAAGCTATTTCGCTGATATCCTCTTGTCTCACAACACAGTACGAGAAGTCCCCGATTATACCCTGAAACCAGCTTCCAGTCCCTACATTGGAGCAGGGAACCTTTCTTTTTGGTGGGCTACATGTGTTATTGTAAGTTTTGTTGTTTTTGTTGTGTGTAATTTTTTGTTAATATACTCTTCAAGTTTTATTTGTTTTTTTTAAGAGAGCTTCGAGCTCTCTAAAGCTTCAGGGTTCTGCAGGAACCACCGATGCACTACCCGGTGCACAATAAAGTTTCTTTTCATTATTCTTTTCTTTGTTCGACAAAGTGGCGCCCGAGCACGTTTTCTTTTTAATATTTCATGATAAATAAAATTTTCCTTATAAAACAAACTATTCATAATTTCAAACCCAAGTAATAGTTTTGTTAAAACGTTCACTTGAACCACGTCTGACTTTACGTTAATAGACTATAAACATGTTCACTTGAACCTCGTTCGACATTACGTTTACAGACTATGAATATGTATTCAATTACTTCACCACGTTTGAAATAGCTTTAACAGACTATCAACATGCATTCGTTCACTTAAACCACGTTTAACATAGCGTTAACAGACTATCAACATGTATACGTTCACTTAAACCACGTTTGGCATAACGTAAACAGACTATCAACATGTATACGTTCCCTTGAACCACGTTTGGCATAACATTAGCAGACTATCAACATGTATACGTTTACTTGCACCACGTTTGACATTACGTTAACAGACTATCAACATGTATACGTTCATTTGAACCACGTTTGACATTATGTTAACAGACTATCAACATGTATACGTTAACTTGAACCCCCTTTGACATCATAACGTTCACAGACTATCAATATGCATTCGTTCACTTAAACCACGTTTGACATAATGTTAACAGACAATCAACATGTATAAGTTCACTTGAACCACGTTTGACTACGTAACAGACTATAAACATGTTCACTTGAACCTAGTTCGACATTACGTTTACAGACTATCAATATGTATACAATTACTTCACCACGTTTGAAATAGCTTTAACAGACTATCAACATGCATTCGTTCACTTAAACCACGTTTGACATAGCGTTAACAGACTATCAACATGTATACGTTCACTTAAACCACGTTTGGCATAACGTAAACAGACTATCAACATGTATACGTTCCCTTGAACCACGTTTGGCATAACATTAGCAGACTATCAACATGTATACGTTTACTTGCACCACGTTTGACATTACGTTAACAGACTATCAACATGTATACGTTCATTTGAACCACGTTTGACATTATGTTAACAGACTATCAACATGTATACGTTAACTTGAACCCCCTTTGACATCATAACGTTCACAGACTATCAATATGCATTCGTTCACTTAAACCACGTTTGACATAATGTTAACAGACAATCAACATGTTTAAGTTCACTTGAACCACGTTTGACTTTACGTAACAGACTATAAACATGTTCACTTGAACCTAGTTCGACATTACGTTTACAGACTATCAATATGTATACAATTACTTCACCACGTTTGAAATAGCTTTAACAGACTATCAACATGCATTCGTTCACTTAAACCACGTTTGACATAGCGTTAACAGACTATCAACATGTATACGTTCACTTGAACCACGTTTGGCATAACGTAAACAGACTATCAACATGTAATCATTCACTTTAACCACGTTTGACATAACGTTAAAAGACAATCAACATGTATACGTTCACTTGAACCACGTTTGACATAGCGTTTAAAGAAAATAAACATGTATACCTCATTTGAACCCCCTTTGACATAACGTTAACTTGAATCCCATTTGACAAAACGTTAACAGACTGTCAACATGTATGTAACTTGAATCACCTTTGACATAACGTTAACAGACCATCAACATGTATAAGTTCACTTGAACCACGTTTGACATTCCGTTAACAGACTATCAACATGTATACGTTCACTTGAATCACCTTTGACATAACGTAAACAGACTATCAACATGTATACGTTCCCTTGAACCACGTATGGCATAACGTTAACAGACTATCAACATGTATACGTTCACTTGAACCATGTTTGGCTTAATGTTTACAGACCATAGAATGACTTAAACCACGTTTGACATAACCTTAACAAACTATCAACATGTATACATTCACTTGAACCATGTTTGGCTTAATGTTTACAGACCATAGAATGACTTAAACCACGTTTGACATAACCTTAACAAACTATCAACATGTATACGTTCACTTGAATCACCTTTGACATAACGTTAACAGACTAACAACATGTATAGGTTTACCTGAGCCACGTTTGACTTAACGTTAAAAGATATTCAACATGTATACATTCACTTTAACCACGTTTGACATAACATTAAAAGACAATCAACATGTATACGTTCACTTGAACCTCGTTTTACATAACGTTAACAGACTATAGGCGTGTAAACGTTCACTTGAACCTCGTTTTAAATAACGTTAACAGACTATCAACATGTATAGGTTCACATGAACCACGTTTGACCAAACGTTAAAAGACTATCAAGATGTATACGTTCACTTCAACCACAATTAACATATCCTTAACAGACTATCAACATGTAAACGTTCACTTGAACCATGTTTGGCTTAATGTTAACAGACCATCAACATGTATACAATTACTTGAACCACGTTTGACATAGCCTTAACAGACTATCAACATGTATACGTTCACTTGAATCACCTTTGACATAACGTTAACAGACTATCAACATGTATACGTTTAGCTGAACCACGTTTGGCTTAATGTTAAAACATATTCAACATGTAATCATTCACTTTAACCACGTTTGACATAACGTTAAAAGACAATCAACATGTATACGTTCTCCTGAACCACGTTTGACATAGCGTTTAAAGACAATAAACATGTATACCTCATTTGAACCCCCTTTGACATAACGTTGACTTGAATCCCATTTGACAAAACGTTAACAGACTATCAACATGTATACGTTCACTTGAATCACCTTTGACATAACGTTTACGGACTATCAACATGTGTTTACCTGAGCCACCTTTGACTGAACGTTAAAAGATATTCAACATGTATACATTCACTTTAACCACGTTTGACATAACGTTAAAAGACAATCAACATGTATACGTTCTCCTGAACCACGTTTGACATAGCGTTTAAAGACAATAAACATGTATACCTCATTTGAACCCCCTTTGACATAACGTTGACTTGAATCCCATTTGACAAAACGTTAACAGACTATCAACATGTATACGTTCACTTGAATCACCTTTGACATAACGTTTACGGACTATCAACATGTGTTTACCTGAGCCACCTTTGACTGAACGTTAAAAGATATTCAACATGTATACATTCACTTTAACCACGTTTGACATAACATTAAAAGACAATCAACATGAATAAGTTCACTTGAACCACGTTTGACATAGGGTGTAAAGAAAATAAACATGTATACCTTATTTGAACCCCCTTTGACATAACGTTTACTTGAATCCCATTTGACAAAACGTTAACAGACTATCAACATGTATACGTTCACTTGAATCACCTTTGACATAACGTTAACAGACCATCAACATGTATAAGTTCACTTGCACCACGTTTGGCATAACGTTAACAGACTATCAACATGTATACGTTGTAACGTTTTTTTTCTATGAAAAATCCCGTTACTGTTTTTTTTCTATGAAAAATCCCGTTACTGAAGTTTTATTTATTTCGATTCAGGTTGTGTTTGTCTTGGTTCAGTTTTGTTGATTATTTCTTAATGTTGATCGACCTTCCGTCTTATCATCAAGGCTAACAACCTTCGCGCAGGACTAGGCGATCGATGGAGGGATCGATGAAATTTTCCGGTCGGTGCTCGAGGTCTTTCTCCTTGATCCTCGACACTGACGTGACGTGTATGTGTGTTTTTCTGTTGGTGTTCTGTGCTTGGTTTTGCGTGAGAGTTTTTTTGTGATCCACTTACCTTTGCATTTTAATAGTTCATGTAAAATTCATTCAAATTAATTATTTCTTTTAAAATCTTTTTTGCTATTCACTCAATATTTATTTTTGATGTAACTTTGATTAATTTTTTACGAAATTTTCCTTATTACCACGTGGTCTCTTTTTTAAATATCTAACAGTATATTTGTAATCTTTTGGGCCTTTGTGGCCAATTTTAAATCTTTTCATTTAATTAATTTTTCTCACTTTTTAAATTATATATTTTTATTAGTCAAAATTTTTTATGGTACGGACACCCCTACTCCTCCCTTTTAATCCGTTTTTTTTTAAGCATCTTCAATGCGAACAATTTTTCAACATTTGATTAATATTTTTTAGTTTTAGGAATTTTTTTTTAGCACTCATTTGTGCCCTTATTTGTCAGCCCATTGAGATTTTCTTAGAATAGGTTCCGGTTGGATTAGGGGGCTGGGATTAAAGGGTAGGGGTGAAGACATCCTGAAAACTATTTTACAAAGGCAAATGGACAAAGCTCTGGTTTCCAACTAATCTCAATAACCTGTTAGAGGCCGATAAATTCCTGCAGGCGGCCCCCTGAAGATTAAAAGGTTGGTCCATGAAGCTATTTCGCTGATATCCTCTTGTCTCACAACACAGTACGAGAAGTCCCCGATTATACCCTGAAACCAGCTTCCAGTCCCTACATTGGAGCAGGGAACCTTTCTTTTTGGTGGGCTACATGTGTTATTGTAAGTTTTGTTGTTTTTGTTGTGTGTAATTTTTTGTTAATATACTCTTCAAGTTTTATTTGTTTTTTTTAAGAGAGCTTCGAGCTCTCTAAAGCTTCAGGGTTCTGCAGGAACCACCGATGCACTACCCGGTGCACAATAAAGTTTCTTTTCATTATTCTTTTCTTTGTTCGACAAAGTGGCGCCCGAGCACGTTTTCTTTTTAATATTTCATGATAAATAAAATTTTCCTTATAAAACAAACTATTCATAATTTCAAACCCAAGTAATAGTTTTGTTAAAACGTTCACTTGAACCACGTTTGACTTTACGTTAATAGACTATAAACATGTTCACTTGAACCTCGTTCGACATTACGTTTACAGACTATGAATATGTATTCAATTACTTCACCACGTTTGAAATAGCTTTAACAGACTATCAACATGCATTCGTTCACTTAAACCACGTTTAACATAGCGTTAACAGACTATCAACATGTATACGTTCACTTAAACCACGTTTGGCATAACGTAAACAGACTATCAACATGTATACGTTCCCTTGAACCACGTTTGGCATAACATTAGCAGACTATCAACATGTATACGTTTACTTGCACCACGTTTGACATTACGTTAACAGACTATCAACATGTATACGTTCATTTGAACCACGTTTGACATTATGTTAACAGACTATCAACATGTATACGTTAACTTGAACCCCCTTTGACATCATAACGTTCACAGACTATCAATATGCATTCGTTCACTTAAACCACGTTTGACATAATGTTAACAGACAATCAACATGTTTAAGTTCACTTGAACCACGTTTGACTTTACGTAACAGACTATAAACATGTTCACTTGAACCTAGTTCGACATTACGTTTACAGACTATCAATATGTATACAATTACTTCACCACGTTTGAAATAGCTTTAACAGACTATCAACATGCATTCGTTCACTTAAACCACGTTTGACATAGCGTTAACAGACTATCAACATGTATACGTTCACTTGAACCACGTTTGGCATAACGTAAACAGACTATCAACATGTAATCATTCACTTTAAATACGTTTGACATAACGTTAAAAGACAATCAACATGTATACGTTCACTTGAACCACGTTTGACATAGCGTTTAAAGAAAATAAACATGTATACCTCATTTGAACCCCCTTTGACATAACGTTAACTTGAATCCCATTTGACAAAACGTTCACAGACTGTCAACATGTATGTAACTTGAATCACCTTTGACATAACGTTAACAGACCATCAACATGTATAAGTTCACTTGAACCACGTTTGACATTCCGTTAACATGTTTACCTGAGCCACCTTTGACTGAACGTTAAAAGATATTCAACATGTATACATTCACTTTAACCACGTTTGACATAACTTAAAAGACAATCAACATGTATACGTTCACCTGAACCACGTTTGACATAGCGTGTAAAGAAATAAACATGTATACCTATTTGAACCCCCTTTGACATAACGTTTACTTGAATCCCATTTGACAAAACGTTAACAGACTATCAACATGTATACGTTCACTTGAATCACCTTTGACATAACGTTTACGGACATCAACATGTAGTTTACCTGACCACGTTTGACTAAAGTTAAAAGATATTCAACATGTATATCATTCACTTTAACCACGTTTGACATAACTTAAAAGACAATCAACATGTATAGTTCTCCTGAACCACGTTTGACATAGCGTTTAAAGACAATAAACATGTATACCTATTTGAACCCCCTTTGACATAACGTTGACTTGAATCCCATTTGACAAACGTTAACAGACTATCAACATGTATACGTTCACTTGAATCACCTTTGACATAACGTTTACGGACTATCAACATGTTTTACCTGAGCCACCTTTGACATAACGTTAAAGATATTCAACATGTATACTTCACTTTAACCACGTTTGACATAACATTAAAAGACAATCAACATGTATACGTTCACTTGAACCACGTTTGACATAGGTTTAAAGACATAAACATGTATACCTTATTTGAACCCCCTTTGACATAACGTTTAACTTGATATACGCCATCTTGACAAAACGTTAACAGACTATCAACATGTATACGTTCACTTGAATCACCTTTGACATAACGTTACGACTATCAACATGTATAGTTTACTGAGCCACTTTGACTAACGTTAAAAGATATCAACATGTATCTTCACTTTAACCACGTTTGACATAATCATTAAAAGACAATCAACATGTAAGTTCACGAACCACGTTTGACATTACGTGTAAGGACTATAAACATGTATACATTGACACCTTGAAAACTATCGTTTGACAATAGCGTTAAAGACTATCAACATGTATACGTTCACTTGAACCCTTTGACATAACGTTAACAGACTATCAACATGTATACGTTCCTTGAACCACGTTTGCATACGTAACAGACTATCAACATGTATACGTTACTTGAACCACGTTTGACATAACGTTAGAAGACTATCAACATGTTACGAACTGAACCACGTTTGACATAACGTTAACAGACATCAACATGTATACGTTCACTTGAACCACGTTTGACATACTTAAAACTATAACATGTATACTTCACTTAACCCGTTTGACATAAGTTAACAGACTATCACATGTATACTTCACTTGAACCACGTGGACATAGCTAACAAACTATCAACATGTCGTTCACTTAAAGTTTGACATAACGTTACAGACTATCAACATGTTACGTAGCTGAACCACGTTTGACATAAGTAAAGACTATTTAACATGTATCGTTCACTTTCCACGTTTGACATTGTTTAACAGAGCTATCAACATGTATACAATTACTTAAACACGTTTGCTAGAGTTAACAGACTATCAACGATGTTCACTTAACCACGTGCGACATATAACAGTTTCAACATGTACGTTCACTTAAACCACGTTTGACAAAGTAGCAGACTATCAACATGTATACGTTTACTTAACCACGTTTGACTTATGCTTAAAAGATATCAACATGTATCATTACTTTAACCACGTTTGACATAACGTTAAAAGACAATCAACATGTATACGTTCACTTGAACCACGTTTGACATTACGTTAAAGACTATAACATGTATACGTTCACTTATACCATCGTTTGAGCTTAACGTTAACAGACTATCAAATGTATACAATTACTTGAACCACGTTTGACATAGCTTAACAGACTATCAACATGTATACGTTCACTTAAACCACGTTTGACATAACGTTAACAGACTATCAACATGTATACGTTAACTTGAACCACGTTTGACATAACGTAAACAGACTATCAACATGTATACATTTAACCACGTTTGGCATAACGTTAACAGACTATCAACATGTATACGTTCACTTGACCACGTTTGACATACGTTAACAGCATCAACATGTATACAATTACTTAACCACGTTTGACATAAGTTAACAGACTATCAACATGTATACGTTCACTTGAACACTCGACATAACGTTAACAGACTATCAACATGTATACGTTCACTTAAGCCCCTTTGACAAACGTTAACAGACTATCAACATGTATACGTTAGCTGAACCACGTTTGACATAACGATAACAGACTATCAACATGTATACGTTCACTTGATCCACGTTTGACATTACGTTTACAGGCTATCAACATGTATACAATTACTTAAACAACGTTTGACATAGAGTTAACAGACTATCAACTTGTATACGTTCACTTGAACCACGTGCGACATAAGGCTAACAGACTACCAACATGTAAACGTTCACTTAAACCACGTTTGACATAACGGTAGCAGACTATCAACATGTATACGTTTACTTGAACCACGTTTTACTTAACGTTAACAGACTATCAACATGTATAAATTCACATGAGCCCCCTTTGACAAAACGTTAACAGACTATCAACATGTATACGTTCACTTAAACCACGTTTGACATAACGATAGAAGGCAGTCATCATGTATAGATTTACTCGAACCCCACTTGACATAACGTTAACGGACTACCAGAATGTATACGTTCACTTGAACCACGTTTGACATAACGTTAAAACACTATCAACATGTATATGTTAACTTGAACCACGTTTTACATAACGTTAACAGACTATCGGCGTGTAATTGTTCACTTGAACCTCGTTTGAAATAACGTTAACAGATTATCAACATGTATAGGTTCACTTGAACCACGATTAACATATCCTTAACAGACTATCAACGTGTAAACGTTCACTTGAACCACGTTTGAAATAACGTTAACAGACTCAACATGTATAGGCCTATATGCCGATAAGGCTCCAAACATCTTTTCAGGAGTTGTATGAAATGAAAAAATTTTTTCATTCTTAGAAACGGTAGAAGCTAGAAAGACGATTTATGTACCAAACGCATCAGTAGTACTACCCGTGCGTTTTATGCTTATATACCGGATCACGCTCTAAACGTCTTTTCAGGAGTTGTCTTGAAATGTAAAAATTTTCATTCTAAGAAACGGTAGAAGCTAGAAAGACGATTTATGTACCAAACGCATCAGGAGATACTCTAGTGTGTTTTATGTTTATATACCGGATCAGGCTCTAAACGTCTTTTCAGGAATTGTCTTGAAATGTAAAAATTTTCATTCTAAGATACTGTAGAAGCTAGAAAGACGATTTATGTACCAAACGCATCAGGAGACACTCTAGTGTGTTTTATGTTTATATACCGGATCAGGCTCTTTTCAGGAGTTGTATTGAAATGTAAAAATTTTCATTCTTAGAAACGGAAGAAGCTAGAAAGACGATTTATGTACCAAACGCATCAGGAGTTACTACCAGTGCGTTTTATGCTTATATATCGGATCAGGCTCTAAACGTCTTTTCACGAGTTGTCTTGAAATGTAAAAATTTTCATTCTAAGAAACGGTAGAAGCTAGAAAGTCGATTCATGTACCAAACGCATCGCAGATACTACCAGTGCTTTTTATAATTATATACCGGATCACGCTCTAAACGTCTTTTCAGGAGTTGTCTTGAAATGTAAAAATTTTCATTCTAAGAAACGGTAGAAGCTAGAAAGACGATTTATGTACCAAACGCATCAGGAGACACTAGTGTGTTTTATGTTTTAACAAAACTATTACTTGGGTTATGAAATTATTAATAGTTTGTTTTAAAAAAAAATTAATTAACATGAAATATTAAAAAGAAAACGTGCTCGGGCGCCACTTTGTCAAACAAAGAAAAGAATAAATGAAACGACAAATTTCTTGGGCACCGGGTAGTGCATCGGTGGTTCCTGTAGAATCCTGAGAGTCAAGAGAGCTCGAAGCTCTTTTAAAAAAAAAACAAAATAAACTTGAAGAGTATATTAACAAAGAATTACACACAAACAAAATAACAACATAACTTACAACAACATATGTAGCCCACCAAAAAGAAAGGTTCCCTGCTCCAGTAGGGACTGGAAGCTGGTTTCAGGGTATAATCGGGGACTTCTTGTGCTGTGTTGTGAGGCAAGAGGATAACAGCGAAATAGCTTCTTGGAGCAACCTTTTAATCTTCAGGGGGCCGCCTGCAGGAATTTATCGGCCTCTAACAGGTTATTGAGATTAGTCTATTTGCCTTTGTAAAATAGTTTTCAGGAAGTCTTCACCCCTACCCTTTAATCCCAGCCCCCTAATCCAACTGGAACCTATTCTAAGAAAATTTCAATGGGCTGACAAATAAGGGCACAAATAAAAGTGCTGATAAAAAAAATTCCTAAAACTAAAAAATATTAATCAAATGTTGAAAAGTTGTTCGCATTGAAGATGCTTAAAAAAAAACGGATAAAAAGGGAAGAGTAGGGGTGTCCGTCGTTAAACCAACATGCACTCAAGATACACCCCAGATACCATAAAAAATTTTGACTAATAAAAATATATAAATTAAAAAGTGAGAAAAAATTAATTAAATGAAAAGATTTAAAATTGGCCACAAAGGCCCAAAAGATTACAAATATACTGTTAGATATTTAAAAAAGAGACCACGTGGTAATAAGGAAAATTTTGTAAAAAAAATTAATCAAAGTTACATCAAAAAAATGAATATTGAGTGAATAAAAAAATTTTTAAAAGAAATAATTAATTTAAATGAATTGTACATGAACTATTAAAACGCAAAGGTAAGTGGATCAAAAAACCTCTCACGCAAAACCAAGCACAGAACACCAAGAGAAAAACACACACACCCGTCACGTCAGTGTCGAGGATCAAGGAAAAAGACCTCGAGCACCGACCGGAAAATTTCATCGATCCCTCCATCGATCGCCTAGTCCTGCGAGAAGGTTGTTAGCCTTGATGATAAGACGGAAGGTCGATCAACATTAAGAAATAATCAACAAAACTGAACCAAGACAAACACAAACTGAATCGAAATAAATAAAACTTCAGTAACGGGATTTTTCATAGAAAAAAAACGTTACAATGTTTATATACCGGATCAGGCTCTAAACGTCTTTTCAGGAGTTGTATTGAAATGTAAAAATTCTCATTCTAAGAAACGGTAGAAGCTAGAAAGTCGATTCATGTACCAAACGCATCAGGAGGTGCTACCAGTGCGTTTTAGGCCTATATGCCGAATCAGGCTCCAAACATCTTTTTAGGAGTTGTATTGAAATGTAAAAATTTTCATTCTTAGAAACGGTAGAAGCTAGAAAGACGATTTATGTACCAACGCATCAGGAGATACTACCAGTGCGTTTTATGCTTATATATCGGATCAGGCTCTAAACGTCTTTTCAGGAGTTGTCTTGAAATGTAAAAATTTTCATTCTAAGAAACGGTAGAAGCTAGAAAGACGATTCATGTACCAACTACAGACTATCAACATGTATACGTTTAGCTGAACCACGTTTGACATAACGTTAAAAGACATTCAACATGTATACATTCACTTTAACCACGTTTGACATAACGTTAGAAGACTATCAACATATATACGCTCGTTTGAACTCCCTTTGACATAACGTTAACAGACCATCAACATGAATAGGTTCACTTGAATCACATTTGACCAAACGTTAAAAGACTAACCATTGGGCTGTGATCACTTGGTGAAACATCATAAACACTACAAAATGTAAAAACATGAAAAAAAATTTCCAAGTGTGTTTTTTACATATGTTTTTACATATCGTTTGTAGTGTTAAAAGACTATCAAGATGTATACGTTACCTTGAACCACGATTGACATATCCTTAACAGACTATCAACATGTAAATGTTCACTTGAACTTGTCTTGAAATGCAAAAATTTTCATTTGGAGACACTTATCTAAGGAACGGTAGAAGCTAGAAAGACGATTCATGTACCAAACGCATCAGGAGAGATACTCCAGTGTGTTTTATGTTTATATACCGGATCAGGCTCTAAACGTCTTTTCAGGAGTTGTCTTGAAATGTAAAATGTATGCATCTATGCCTAATCAGGCTCCAAACGTCTTTTCAGGACTTGCCTTGAAATGCAAAAATTTTCATTTGGAGACACTTATCTAAGGAACGATAGAAGCTAGAAAGACGATTCATGTACCAAACGCATCAGGAGAGATACTCCAGTGTGTTTTATGTTTATATACCGGATCAGGCTCTAAACGTTTTTTCAGGAGTTGTCTTGAAATGTAAAATGTATGCATATATGCCTAATCAGGCTCCAAACGTCTTTTCAGGACTTGCCTTGAAATGCAAAAATTTTCATTTGGAGACACTTTTCTAAGGAACGGTAGAAGCTAGAAAGACGATTCATGTACCAAACGCATCAGGAGAGATACTCCAGTGTGTTTTATGTTTATATACCGGATCAGGCTCTAAACGTCTTTCAGGAGTTGTCTTGAAATGTAAAATGTATTCATATATGGTTAATCAGGCTCCAAACGTCTTTTCAGGACTTGCCTTGAAATGCAAAAATTTTCATTTGGAGACACTTATCTAAGGAACGGTAGAAGCTAGAAAGACGATTCATGTACCAAACGCATCAGGAGAGATACTCCAGTGTGTTTTATGTTTATATACCGGATCAGGCTCTAAACGTCTTTCAGGAGTTGTCTTGAAATGTAAAATGCATGCATATATGCCTAATCAGGCTCCAAACGTCTTTTCAGGAAGTAGGGGTAGATGACAGCTTCTGGCTAAGAGGATGAGAGGGTTGTGATTTCTGACAATTGTGACGTAATTGTAATCGATAGAATGTTGTTCAAGGTCATATGTCTACTACAGTAGAGAGCGTATTTGTCATCGATTGCTAGAAAGCCGTTTCTATTTCAGAGGGCGAGAGGGTTTCGATTTGTGATAATTGTGACGTAATTTGTGGCTCAAGGTTATGATTCTTTATGTCTACTACAGTAGAGGGTATATTTATCTGCGTCTTTTCGACGTTGTCGGTTGATTGAAATGTCTACTATAGTAGCGATTGCGTAAGCCTACACAGTCGGGTGACATCTGCCTGAAAACCCTCCGATGCTTTTGACAACGGTTGTCGAAATAGGTGGAATGGTGCTGTAGAGAGCGGGGGAGGTCGGTTAAATAGCAAATATGAATTGCAGACGCAGCATTAGCTCCACGTGACTTTTACTGCATCCATGAATACCTTCACACACACACGCATACATACTCTGCTTTACCAAACAATAAGCTATCATGTGTAAGTTCATCATACACAGACAAACATCACTTGTCGTTCAGTACATCTCGACAACTTTAAAATTTTTGCTGATATCGCGCATACATGTCTACATTACGCACACACGTCTTAAGTAAACCTTTTAACCGTTCCTCTATGTCTATGTATTCAAATTCACATGCTTTGCGCTTTCCATCTTATTACTCCGTTTATATCGAGAAAATTTTGCAGATGCAGCATTAGCTGCACGTTACTTTAACTTTCGAGATAACGTACCACAACATTCATACCTACCAATAATTCTGTAAGCTATCATGTGTAAGTTCATCACATACAGACATCACTTACTTGTCGTTGACGACGACGGTGAACACCGACAGTTACGCCAACAATTTGCTGATATCGCGCATACATGTCTACTTTACATATACATCTGGAACATACATATGTGAGGATATTGATTTGTAACGATTGAAATATGAATTAAGTATGACGTAACAGCTGTGTTATATCCAATGGATTTAAACCTGTCCCCCGCTCCTCTATGTCATATTCACGCGCATTCCATCTTACTCCGTCTATATCGAGCAAATTGCAGACGCAGCATTAGCTCCACGTTACTTTTGTTGCTAATATGTATACATATACACACACACTATTTTAACTTTTAAGATAACCTACCACAACATTCATACCTACTAATAATTCTACAAGCTATTTTTGTGTAAGTTCATCACATACAGACATTACTTGTCGTCGACGGTGAACACCGACAGTTACGTTAACAACTTTGCAATTTGCTATCAAAACGAATGCTTTAAATATACGATCAACAATTACAAATACAAACGTAAAGGTATAGATAAATCTATTTCGTTGAAACTTTTTACTGAAATTTAATAATAACTACTTTATCAGCAGTTTTATCAAATATCACTAGATGTTCTAATTACATAGCTTTCGATAGTGTAAAAAACTGATTATAGAACATAGGAGTGAGAATATTGATTTATAACGATTGAAATACGAATAAATTTATGTATAATATGTTATATCTAATGGATAACTCTATGTTATCAACAGTTTTGTCGAATATCATGCTTAAATGCTATAATCAAAATATCACCACACCTAATATATATATACATTCTCTAGAAACATGTGGTAAGGTTATTATACGCTAAAGAAAATACTCGTATGTATGCATAACGGTGTGTATGATTATAATAAAATTTTACCAGACAATCAACAACAGACATACACACACACGCTTACTGTTTTTAAAAAATTTCAATATATATGAACCGATGAACGTTGACTCGATTAATAATTACGTATAGATACTCTCCTGATCCCCGCGTCCCATCGGTACTATCAGTACTGTTCAGTCGTATGAGTCGTAAGACGTAGTAATCGAGGTAATCGATATACCATACCACATCATTTCGATTATCAATATTATGTATCTCCCGTACATACCTAGGTATATGATGTATATATGGAAATGAAACAGAACGAACAACGAAGGGCTATCACTGACGAAGACAAGCTCATACGTAAAGGACTACATACGTACATACACCGTTCATCGTATTATTATTATAAACATATAGCATTGTCGTTTGCATCAGCATATAAATACTTTTATAGTTACGTATAATTTAGGTGCAAAGGGATAATGTTAAAAATGGCTTATTGAATTCTATTTTATTTTGTAAAGAGAGCTGTAATTTTGTTATTCACATATGAACCGATGAACGTTGACTCGATTAATAATTATGTATATAAAAGGTATATATATACTTGAATATTTTATAGTATCTTCTCTATGTATAATACATTTCGCTTTGTAAAACTTCTGGAACAGAGGATATTGATTTAAAAACGATTTAATTTGAAATGAAATAACAGTTGTTGTATTCTAACAGAAAGTGGGTCAAGGTCATAAATGTTTAAAAAGGAAGGGAAAGGGAAAGGGGAAAGGAAGGTATTGAAATGGATAGCTACGTGAAGGGGGGGTTGCATCATAATAGATGTAAATAATCGACGCCTTTGCTGAGCTGTACTACAGAGTAAACAGTAGAGAGTATGTGTATCTTCGATCTCGTAAACCAAGCCAGTCTTCTCGCAGAGGTATGAGTTTTCCCCCCCGACGACAAGATCGACAGCAGAAGTTTACAACATCGAGATTATATTCTTTACAGCTGTGACAGAAACACAGAGGTCTGCTATCAGTACATAGCTGACAACAGAATCCTGTTTCTTCTGTACAGTTCATGCGAAGACGTTGACAAAGTATACATTGTAGTCGGAGGACGTTCCAACTGTGCCTGAAAGGTGTAAGCACAATTGATACACGGGAAAGGTTCATGTTAAGTTGGGAAACCCTTCCGAGCAAGTGATGCTGTTACGAAGTGACAGCGGTTTAAATAGCAAATATGATTTGCAGACACAGCATTAGCTCCACACTACTTTTGCTGCTAATATGTACATATACACATACACATACGCACATATAACTTTAACTTATGTTTTACTGCAGCTAAACAATAATTCTGCAAGCTATCATTTTACATGTATAAGTTCATCATAGACAGACATCACTTGTCGTTCACGGTGAACACCTACGGTTTTTGTTATACGCATGCACTTTTGTTAGTGTTATTATTATAAAACTCATAATTTCTATTAAACTATTTTTTTTTTTTTATGAATAAAAGATAATACAATAATATTTATAATATATACATACATCCATATACTATTTATAATATTTAAAATACATACATCCATCTATACATTATTTACAATACATGTATAGGTATATATATATATATATATATATTAATAATTAAATACAGATTAAATAGAAGAACTCATACAATTTAAGTTACTACCTTCAAGAAAGTAGTGTTCATGAGTGTATACAATTATTTTTAGTTATAAAATATTACAAAATGCTAAGATACTTTAACTTTCTACTAACTTAATTGTTTAGGTTACATAACTAATTTTTACTCGGAAGTATTATGTGGATGTAAACGCCCCGCGCTCGATCTAGTTACGCCAGGTCTTTCGGTACAGGTGTCATCTGATGTGCCAGCTTCTGTACACCCACGCAGAGCCGCTCATACCTCGGACGCTTCACTTCCACCTCATGCTCCAAGACGTTTTCTTCGAGACGCAGCTTCTCTTCGTCTACTACTAGCTGCGTCTCTTTCTCCGTCTCTTGTAACTTATCTTCTCGAACACGAGCTAGCTCAGCTACAAGCCGAGCTTCCTCGTCTTCAAGAAGACTCTTACGCTTACGGACTCGGGCGAGCTCTGTGCTCACGTTACCGCGAGCAGCGCGCTTCCTCTCCCAAGCTAACGTCAGTGCCGCCATCTCTTCTGGGATCCGATGGGCACTTACCATGGCGCTTTCTAACTGATCCATTTCCTGTGAAAGCGTCATGGGGGTGTCGGGCAGAGGCGATATTAGCGGTGGAGGCATCGTCACATCTATGACACATGTACCGTCTACGAATAGACTGGCTTCCAAACTGTCATCACTCAGCGACAACGTTTCTGCTGGGGTCCCTCTTGCTTTAGGTGACGTCGACGTCTTCACCGACCTGCTCCACGTGGTAGACGTCGTCGCCACGGGTCTTCCTCGGATCCCCAGCTTCTTCTTCCTACCCGTTGCTACAGTCGCAGTGGTTGTAGCAACGGATAACGCTGCCACTGCAGTGGTTACCATTGTAACTAGATCGTACTGCAAACAATACATAACTGTATTAAAACATTTAATAATTCATTAAGATTTTCTTCTACTTACCGCACCCGTCCTCAATTTTCCAAAACGGGGTTTCGGTACTGCCGGCTTCTTGCATTTATTATCGGACATATTAATAATGTATCTATTAGGAAATAGATTCAGGAATACAATGAGACGATGTTCCTTTAGCGCTCAATAAATAGTGAAATATGATTTGCAGACTCAGCATTAGCTCCACGTGGAACACATACCCTTTTTTTTATTAATAAGTATATATATGGATAAGTTCATCATATATTAACATGATTTGTTGTCCACGGTTTTTTTTTTTTTTTTTGTTATATGCATGTGTTAACAACTTTGTCATTGTAAACAACTATCTATATTATCATGTAGAGAAGTGTTGCGAGTTATCGTTATTTAGAAAACAAAATAAAAATAAAAAACACAACGCTGTCGAGATGTTATTGTTTCTTTATGTGTACGACTTATGAATCATATTACCCATGTAATAGCTGGCGGATATTTAGTCGATTCTTGAGCACGAAACCGTACACACATGTATTTAACAATGTACTTTAAATAAAACCACAATCGTTCGTTTCTCTACAAAGATTATTTATACATTTCCCTTTTGACAATCCACGAAAATAACAACAGGTTATGGGCCCAGATTTCGCAAGTGTGTCATAAGTGGAAGTAAAATAATCAGTAATTTACCCTAAACTGCTAATTCGAGAAGTGAATGTAATTTTCTTTTGTGCATTTAACTGTCTGTATTAACGAGCTATCAATAAAATGGAAGTTGATAAACCAAGGGTAGAGAAGCTTCGTGATTCGGAAAATTGGGCGCAATGGCGATTCGTAGTACGAACATTGCTAGATAGCGAGGGTGCGCTAGATGTTTGTGATGGAACGTTTCAGAGACCAGCAGAATCGGACTCAGAATATGAATTAAAGCAAAGAAAATGGATAAAGGCAGAGAGGACTGCAAAGAGACTAATTGTGACAACAGTTGAGGGAAAACCATTACAGTTCCTAATGAATTGTCAAACAGCACAAGAAATGTGGGAAAAACTTCACGGAATTTATGATTTAAAGTCCGATGAAAGCTTATCCCTTGTTCAGAAACAATTTTTCGAGGTTCGCTGGGATTCTAATGGTAACATTGCTCAGCACATTTCAAAATTGGAGCTATTGGCTAATAAAATGAAAGAATTAGGTGGAGAAATTCCAGAATCCATGCTAATTACAAGGATTTTATCGACACTGCCAAGCAGATTCAATTATTTTCACAGTGCGTGGGATTCCACCGATTCAGCAAAAAGGACTCTCGAAACACTGACTACTAGGTTGATGACTGAAGAGCTACGCCTTCAAAAACAGGAAACTGAAACCGAGGAGTCAACGGTCGCGTTGTTTTCAAGAATGAAGTTGAAACAGAAAAATGGACCGTACAAGAAATTTGAAAAGAAGACAGCGTGTACATTGTGTGGGAGAAAGAATCACGTACGCAAAGACTGTCGTGGTTGCTTCAAGTGCGGTTCAAATGATCATTTGATGAAGAACTGTCCTAGGAACTTAAAAACTGACCAAAATGTGATGCGCGGTTCGGGTTCGGGTTCAGGTTCAAGTTCATCCAATGTAAGTGAACAGCAAGCATTTCTCGGAGGTGTCATTGAAACCGTGGAAAATAAGAACTTTTGGCTGATAGACTCTGGTGCAACAGATCACATTACGAACAGAAATGATTGGTTCTACGAATTTGAAAAATTTGAGAAACCCGTGATGATACGAGTCGGCAACGGTCAGCAAATTTGCGCGTTCGGTCGCGGTAATATCAAAGTGCAAACGTATAATAACAATCAATGGTTATCTGGAATGATTTATGATGTTTTGTTTGCTCCGGAAATGACTCACAATTTGTTCTCGGTAAAATCAGCAGCCAAGAAAGGAGTTGACTTTATTATTAAAAACAACGGCAAGCATTGTGTGTTTATACGAAACAACAATATTGTGGCAACCGGACTGGAAGCTGATAATCTTTATAGGCTTCAAGTGCGCGTTATTATTCCCGATAATGTTTGTTCTTCGGTAAACAAAATTGGGACTTTACAGTTATGGCATGAACGACTGGCTCACCAAAACAAAGAACACGTGCAGCGATTTCTAAAATCAACTGGCATTGAAGTGATCTCGGATGACGTTTTCTGTGATGGCTGTGTCTACGGGAAACAACACCGCCGAAGCTTTTCTCAACGAAATGAAGGACGTTCAAGTGGACCAAGAGAACTGATACACGCCGATGTATGTGGTCCAATGTCAGTAGATTCCATCGGCAAACGAAAATATTTTGTCTTATTTAAAGATGATTACAGTAAATTTAGAGTGATTTATTTTATTCATAACAAGTCCGAAGTAAAAGACAAATTGAGATCGTTCTGCAAAGAAATAAATACAAAATTCGATCATCCAATTAAAGAATTACAAACCGATGGAGGACGTGAATTCGTAAATGATGAAAACCGTATTTATTTGGACGATAATGGAATTAAACACACCATTACGGTACCATATACACCTGAACAGAACGGTTCTATAGAAAGGGAGAATCGTACCGTTGTAGAGGCTGCTCGTTCTATGCTATACTCCAAACCGTACCTTCCCAAAACATTGTGGGCAGAGGCAGTCAGTACTGCAGTTTTCATTCTAAATCGAACAGGCCCGACAAAATTTCAAGAGAAAACCCCGTATGAATTGTGGTATGGAAAGAAACCAAAAATTTCAAATCTGAAAGTGTTTGGAACCGAATGTTTTATACATGTTCCTAAACAAAAGAGAACTAAATTAGACAGAAAGGCTCAAAAGGGTTATTTCGTTGGCTATTCCGAAAGGGTTGAAGGATTTCGAGTTTGGATACCTGACACTAACGAAATCGTTGTCAGCAGAGATGTGGTATTCAAAGACGAAACACCACTACTAACAACTGTAGAAATTGATAAAGCAAAAGAAGAAGAAATAGAAAATCCTTTTCCAGAACCAGAAATAGAATCTATTAGTGAGGAAGGAAAAATGAAGTTACGAGATAGAACTACCTTGAAAAGACCAGATTATTTTGGCATTCCTGTGTGTATGTTGGCCGAAATAGAACCACAAAGTTTTGAAGAAGCAGTACATACCAAAGAAGCTAACAATTGGATCGAAGCAATGGACGACGAAATGGCTTCATTGAACAAAAACAAAACTTGGACTTTAGTACAGAAACCAAAAGAGGCAACAATTCTTGAAAATCGATGGGTATATCGCACAAAGTATACTGCAGATGGCTCGGTTGATAGATACAAGGCGCGTTTGGTGGTCAAAGGATATTCTCAGCGTGAGGGATTTGACTACTCAGAAACTTTTAGTCCTGTCGTTCGTTTTGACACAATTCGTGCAATATTAAGTGTAGCTTCAACGGAAAAACTCTTTCTCAGACAGTTCGATATTAAAACAGCGTTTTTTTTATGGCGATTTGACAGAAGAGATTTTTATGAACCAGCCTGAAGGTTACGAAGACGGGTCAAATAAAGTATGTCAATTGCATAAAAGCCTTTATGGCTTAAAACAAGCGCCAAGGTGTTGGAATAGAAGGTTTTCAAAATTTTTGAAAGTTGCTGGTTTAAGGGAGAGTACTTCTGACAGTTGTTTGTTCATTAAAGCTACTGAAAACTGTAAATTATATTTACTTTTGTATGTCGATGATGGACTTATAGTGGCTTCCAATCAGGAAGAGGCTGATAACCTACTTACTAAAGTAAAAGAATGTTTTGAAGCAAAAACGAATCGAAAGGTAACAACTTTTCTTGGAATGGAAATAAATCAAAGACCGGATGGATCAATCTTTATAAGTCAATCAAACTATATAGGAAAGATTATTTCAAAGTTTGAAATGAATAAAGCAAAGCCAGTAGCAACTCCAATTGAACCTGGATGGAATTCAGATGATTCACCAGAATTACAAGAGGGATTTCCGTATCGTGAAATTGTGGGAAATCTAATGTACCTGCAAGTAGTTTCAAGGCCAGATTTAGCATTTGCGTTGAATATTGCCTCAAGAGCTCTTGAAAGACCCACACAAGCTCATGCTTCATTGGTAAAAAGAATTTTACGATATCTTTTACAAACGAAAAATTATGGTTTACTTTATGGAAATGACAATGACCTGCAAGTGTATTGTGATGCCGATTTCGCTGGTGACACAACAACAAGGAAGTCAACATCAGGGATGACATGTAAATTCGGTGGTGCGTCTATCACTTGGCAGAGTAAACGACAACAGTGTGTGGCGCAATCAACAACTGAAGCCGAATTTATCAGTGCGGCAACAGCAGCAAAGGAAGCAGTATGGATTTCTCGGTTGTTTAACGAAATAGGTGTTAATGTTAAAAATGGTAAAAAGGCCATTTTGCGTATCGACAACATGAGTGCTATTAAATTAATCAAAAATCCGCAGTTCCACCATCGTACTAAACACATAGATGTTCGTTATTGTTTTGTGCGTGATTTGTACGAGAAAAAGGTTATTGATGTTAGTTATATAAGCTCTGATCAACAAGTGGCGGACATTATGACCAAATCATTGCCTCGCCAAAAATTTGAGTCTTTAAGAAGCGAATTAGGTTTAACTGAAAACAAATAATTGTTCTAAAGTAATAAGTTTACTTGTATCTTTATAGAAAAGTGTTCCTATTTTTATATATACTTATCATAAAAACATGTTTGATTATTTTTGAGACAGCATTGTATTTTTTAGGGAGAGTGTTGCGAGTTATCGTTATTTAGAAAACAAAATAAAAATAAAAAACACAACGCTGTCGAGATGTTATTGTTTCTTTATGTGTACGACTTATGAATCATATTACCCATGTAATAGCTGGCGGATATTTAGTCGATTCTTGAGCACGAAACCGTACACACATGTATTTAACAATGTACTTTAAATAAAACCACAATCGTTCGTTTCTCTACAAAGATTATTTATACATTTCCCTTTTGACAATCCACGAAAATAACAACAAGAAGACCTATCACAACGTTCATACCTAGCACTTTTACTGCAACCTAGCAATATTTCTATAAACCGTAATTTTACGTTTGTCGTAAACTCTGCCTTGAAGCCTAACTGTAATATACTTTTATCACACATATCTCCTGTTGTCAGCCGATTTTCTGTATTCATAACAAAGTATTGGTGTCTCCCGTGCAGGTGTTATATGAAAACGAACACTACATCCTCATATTTACAAACTAAGTTCTGATGGATCCCCAAGTCCATAGAAAAAACTATGTTTTCAGTTGAGAATGGATATTATGAGTATGTTAGAATGTTGTTTAACCTTCGTAATGGTTCAACCACTTTTCAACGCATGATGGACGAGATTCTCAAAGAGTAGCTATACAAGTTCGCTTTCGTCTGTATAATGAATGCTATAGTCATAGTTTCCAAAAGCCTCTACGACCACATCCTTTATCTTAAACGAGTTACTCGACTATATTGAAAAGAATATTAGTCTACCAATCACGTTTAGAAGTTAGGAATTATTAGAATACCTATTACTTAAACAAACAACACATGGGTTATTAAATCGGTCTCGAATATAGAAAAAACCGTTATTTATTATTATTGGTTTTCAAACCGATAGAAAAACCAACTTAAAATTAGATAACTCAAAAATTTGATCATTATAACTTAAAATCTATAAAATTTATATGTAAACTCTGAAATGTATCCGTATGACAACATTAATGTAAATTATAATCAAAACCAATTTACAATATTATACCAAATGTATACTAAATTTCAACGATTATATTATTGGAATAAAGGTAGCGAGGAACCCATACTGTCACCGGATCTATTTAAGAAACAGGTACCGCTAGTTGTAATTGATTGTTCATACCAAAGTGAAACGATTAAAAACGGTGTTATTAATATTCTATAAAAAAAAAAAATGCCTGTTAAAATTAAGTATAAGTGTCCTAAATGTAAAGGCGAAACTGATGAACCCAATACGAATTGTATTCCATGCACCTTTACAGAATATATAAGATGAAAGGTGGTCATAAACACATTCCTCATACATATTTTACTCAAAAGGATCCCTCAGCTGATAAGGATAGATGCTAGGGTTTATAAATGTTTCAAATTTCATTTCAAGTTCGAATATCTGTAAGTGCAAAAGAACATTCTAGTAAGTATCATATAACTCTTTTGTAAGTAAGTGTATTTCTATTTAAACTACCAAATCAATATCAATCTCTATCACCTAAATATATATATGAAAATCATTGGTTGAGAAGAAACTTTCACGGATTATCGTGGGAAGATGGAAAAATTGATTATTATCTCTAAAGACATCTGTTGAAGTTAAATGATGTTACAGCCATTTATGTAAAAGGATTAGAGAAGGTTCATTAGATTCTAGAAATTCTGGATGAAAAGAGTATTAATATTATCAACCTAGAAAATCTACAATGTCCATCACTTCAGAAACTTGAAGGGGGTACTCTTATTCAGCTTGTAATTCATATGATTTAGTACGAAATATACCAAATTGTGTTAGAGAAAATATAAAAATTATTAAGATTGTTTCTTAAAAGCAAAAATGTAATGTATATAGTTGTTGTTGTAGTGAGGATATAATATAGTAATAAAAAGAGATATATAAATGTTATCTCTTTCATTATTAAAGTAGCTGCAGTTAAAACAATATCAACATGTTGAAAGTAATAATGAGAAAAAATTTGTAATCAGTTTAAGTTCATGTCGGTCATTGAAGCAAAGATTACAAGAAAGATTACAAAAATTATATAATAAAAGTAAAAAGTACCTCGTTACAAATGGCAGAGTTACGGAGTGAACTATTAATAATTAATAAAGTGTTAAAAAAGTTAAAGGAATGTAACTATAGGTTGTGTGAATTAGAGCCTAAAGAAATCGAAACTTTACCAGGACAATACTTATTAGATCATATCAATTACTATTCCCGTTATTTAGCATGGGATAAATTACCTACATACTTAAAAGAAGATGAAGAATTTAAACTAGAGTATCCATGTTTTGAACATTACAATAAGGGTAGACGCAAATTTATGGTCCACCACCTACTAAAAGGAAATGTTACGGGTGTTTATTAAGAAAAAATTGATCAATAATATTTAATTATAGTTTTTATTCAATCAATTCTTGAAATAAATATTTTTTTTGTTATCAAAATCATATGCGTCTTTTCTAATCTACACTTTTTTTTTCTCGATAAATTCAATTAAAATTCAGTAGTTAGTATAATAGCTGGATTGATGTAAATGTAATAATATAATAAAGCTCATAAAAATAATAATAATTTAACTCTGTTTAATTTATAAAATTATATTAAACAAAACGATAGTTTATTATTAAGTGAATGAATACTTTTGTCTATCAAAATTATAGCAACTAAAACATTGAATATCCTTTTTGATGATTACATTTTCTTCATTTTGTAATCCCCCTTCTTATTCGATTACGAGCCGCCACTGTCTACACGTAATTATTAATCGGCTCATATTTATCGAAACTGTTTAAACGTGTATGTATTCGTTATCGGTTGTGTAAATGTCTGATAAAACTGCATCGTAATCTTGTATGACATGTTGTTACACATCTATTCATATGTATCGGTACTGTTAAAACAATAAGCGTTATTCGTTGTCGGTTGTCTGATAAAATTGCATTATAATCTTGTATGACACGTTGTTATACATCGGTTTATATCTATCGGCATAGTTAAAACAATAAGCGTATAAGAATTAATAACCTTATCATCTGTTTCTAGAAAATGTATATATATAGTTGTATTAGGTGTGGTGATAGTTTGATTGTTATAACATTTAAGTATGATATTCAGTTGATAACGTATATTAGATGTGGTATACTATATAGGTACGCAATCGAAATATTTGGAAAAGTTTATTAAGTTAATCAACTTGTTCAAGCTTCCATATAATTTAACCATTAAAAGTCGTCCTCAGACAGTATTGTGATGGATATGAAAAAACATTTTGCAATAAGGAACGGAATAGCTCTAGACTGATGAAATGATCATGACAGACAAATAACCATCCACTGATACCGAACAGTATAAAAAAAAAGTTTATTCATTATTACTGCTATTAACGTATTTAATTGTAACTACAGAAACATTTAACGTTTATATATATATGTTTATGTAATTTATATAATTAATTAAAGACAAACTTGTGTTAAAACATTTATTTATTTACATAGATAAGTGTATACAATCAATAAAAAAGTTTGATAATATAACATTAAAACATTATTTACATATATAGGTACATACAAGTGAATATTACATAAGTTGTTCGTAAATAGTATCAATAGATTCTTGTGGAAGTGAAGAAGCCTCGAAAAGTTTTTGAATAAAATATTCTCCAACCGTTAAGTTGTTTTTATGGGGCATATTAAAATTTTTGACTACTTGGTCAATGGTATAATTCAACTTTGATGTGGAACTTTCCGAGTTTTTTATATTATAATGTCCCCAAGGAAGCGTATTAGTTGTTTTGGGAATTAAGAAACGTTTATCATCTTTAGGGCAGAGAGCTACTTTAGTTTTCATTTGGGTCTACATAGTATGGAGGTCAGAAACAAAAACATTCATACATTTTATAATGGTGGAATTGTCCCTAATAACGCGAAGATAATCATCAACTCCCAGATGCAGTTTAATAACGTTCTTCTTAACACCTTTAGCTTTCTTAACAATTTGATCAACCGCTTCAACACAATACGCTTTAGCTCCGGTTCCATAGAATGCTTTAATGGGATTATTAGGAAACTCATCTTTGAATTTACCGATAACGGATGTGGTAATGGGAATATTGAAACTATTATCGCGAGGATAATTGGAAGTATCAAAGTACTGAATATTTTCAATAATATCGCGGAAAAAGTTTTCAGTGTACACTTTCAAAATGAAAAATCTGTATCCATATACATCAAAGAAATATTTTGATGATATTTTAGTTTGAGAAAGCTGTAGTAGAAATCGTACATTACAACTTTTGATAAATCCAATATGGTAAAACCAACATAGAGAGGTTTATCGTAAACAATACGTAATTTGTTCATCTGAATGGCTACAAAGTTGGGAGTGAAAATCATAAAATTTTTGAAATTAGGTTTAGCTATTAACGTTTCAGCACCTAAGAAGCGACCCGAATTTTGCCAATGTGTTACTAATTTCACATCAACTCGTTTATCAACGTTCTCCATCGTCTTTCCGAAAACACTGTTATTCATTAATTTAAAGAAAGATTTCCCAAATTTATTTTCAGACAAATTACGTTTTCGTGTATTTAAATCGATGAAAGGTTTCAACCAATCGGATTGTTTAAACTCAATAACTCTATGAATTTTAAGTAGTTTCAGTCCATTGCGAAGGGCTTGTTGCAGCGTAACATAATGAACAATATATTTTGTTTTATTCATAAGGTTAGGTATAAGTTTTTTGATTCTACCATTAGCATTAGCAGGAGAAATAATATTTTCAACTAAAAAAGGGAGATCAGCATGTAAATCATGGAGGTGTTGAGGATATTCAACATCGACTTCAAGTACATAACCGTATTCAGAAGAAGCATCTAAAGAGACAACATTCAATTCATCAATTTCGGTTTCGTTTAGCCAACGAAAGTGGGAAACAGGAAGGAATTGACTCATACTATGTCCATACAAATTAGTAGCATCCAAATACATAATATAAGAAGTAGGAATAGAGCTGTTATAATCTGGGAGGTGGGGATTGTTAGCGAAATGCATTCTTTCAACGCATTGACTTATACCTCCACGTATACCTTTTTGAAAAAATTTTAACATATCGATATCGGTTAAAAGTTCTAAATTAATACGAGTGAATTTTAACATGCTATCCCACGCAAGACCTGGTGCAGTGTAATACTGAGCTGGGTCTAAGTCGTAAGTGGTAATGTTTCGGAAATTCTCGAACACATCTGCTAATAACAGAACATCTGTTTTTAAGTATAGGTCAGAGTATTCTCCGAGAGTTGAACAAGAGAAAGCGTTCCAAACAGTTTTAGCTCTTTCATAATCCTCATCGGAAATGGCGAGGGAAGTTAGTTTATCAAAAAAAATCGTCTTTCTCTGGAAACGTTTTTTGATCAAGCTTAGAAATATCATCCACGTAGGAATAAGGGAAGACACCTTTCCTACGCACAAGTTGAAAATGTCGCGGATCTGGAAAATACTTTTTCATTTGCACACCTTGATCGGGATCGAGTTCTTCCGACAGCTTATCGAGGGAAGAAGCCATGAAACGAAAGGAATCGAGAAATCTAATCTTTACAAACACATTTTTTTGTTGAGTTGTCCGAATCATTTTGAACCGTATCAACTCGTAATAATTTGGTGAAGGAAATGTATTTTTCTTTATTTTGAGCAATTACGTCAAATTTTAAAATCGTTCGCAGCCATTTCCTTTAGAAACAAGTGACAATCATATCCGGAGAGGTTATGGAAAAGAACAGGTACAAAGTTGGGAAGTTTATAATTTAAATTACATCTGGAGTGAGCTGCCCCTAATCGAACTTTACCGGTCAAATGACAATGATCTCGCACCTTAACGTCATCGTCCAGAAACGGTTCTTCACAAATATTACAAGAGGTAGCCTCGGAGAAGAGACGTATCTCTTCATCTGACAGGGGTATCATGGGAGCTGTGATCTTTAAATATCGGTGATAAATATCGTAAACGTCTTCATCCAAAGTTTTAACAAATTGATTAACGCAATCGGGCCCCCGATACGATCTGAATTTGGAGAGGGAATCATCGAATGAACACTTTTTCAAGTAAGCAAATGAATGGGGCTGATGTTTGTTGGTAGATGTAGTAGATGTTTTGTTAGGATCAGGAAAGCATGTATGAATGGGTTGTAATACGGTTTCAAAGTCGGCGTATACAACAAAGGGTACTTTGATACGTTTTTGATAATTTTCAAATTTCAAAACATGATTGGAAACCAACCTACCCATCTTATCCATTTTACAATCACCGGTAGGAAGGCTGCTGTACACATGGTTGCAGTCGTAATGCTGATGACGATGAAGGTGGACTACGGTGGAGAAATACTGTAAGCAACCGTCACATATGAATTTTTGATGTCTTGTTTTGGAAAGTTGCTGAGAAAGTAAACGAGACATGTTCTTAATCCAACAGTAATGATTATTTCCACGATCATCGTCGAGCAACAGTAGATTGAAGTGTAGCCTTTGCTTGATGGGTGAATAGTAAAGGGGACCAACTATTTCCCAGATCCACTTTCCATCTTTCAAAACGGACTCGGTTCCGTAGACATTCACAGAGCAATGGTTTATCGCTTCAAATTTGGGAATATCAGTTAATTTCATGGGAAATTGAATACCCTCGTAGTCCAAAGTGCGAGAGTAGTGTGGGTAGGAAGTAGTTATGTCCGAGTTTGCTTGTGCGGGGAACAAGCTGACGTTATTGCCCACGCAAAGCAGGCTTGATCATCGTTTTTCACATTCACAACCGCCTTCTTCAGTAGAATTTGTCTAGGTAAAGGGATGTAAGAAGACGCTCTCAGCGGATTATACTTGGTAAAGTTGATTTCGAGGAAAAGAACCCTTTCCAAACTTCATCCTGTAGAAACAAGAAACGTAATGGAAGATGATGGAAAAAGAAACATTTTATCAAAATAATTACATACCTGACTCTCGTTCTTGAAACTCTGACGCTTTGGTGTTAAGGATATCGAAGAAATTTTCTAGAACATTGGAAAGATCGATCGATCGCGTCACAACTTTATTATTAGTGTTGAAGGATTTAATTTCAATCAATTGTTTAGTTTCGTGCACGTAACGTCCGAAAACTTCCAAATTTATTTTAAACGTATCGTGGAGGTGGATCTGATTACGTATTACGCGCAAACATTTGTCGAGAATATCACTGAAAAAGTCAGTATACGAAAGGTGGTATTTCGTAGACGTGATACGAAACGAAGCAATTCTGTTAGCGAAAGCAGAAGTAAGGAAACTGATTCCCTCCTCGAGAGGTGAGCAACACTTTTCCTTATGCTGTATAGTGCGAAGGTGACCGTTGTAGGAAGATTGAGGAACATGAATTTTACAGGTTTCACACCACCGGTCAGAAGAGGTAGAAGGTGTATCAAACTTCAGTTTTTTAGTCGGTACAGACGACTTAGGATCACCCTGTACTCGTTTACGACACGAAGTTCTTCGATGTCTGTTTAAATTGTCAGATCGCGTAAACGATGTATCGCAGTCCGGGCAACGAATCATATCGATTATTATTAGCTGTGAAGAGATCTTGACAAAGACTGAGGATGACCGTGTGCGTAGTCAATTTATATGTGTACGGAAATTGGGAGGAGTGGAGAAAATGGATAATGAAATAAAAACTGTATTATAAACTGCTTTTTTTTTCTTTTAATAATTAGTTATCTAATAAAGAAGGTAGTGTTGTATTAAAAAAAGTATATCTACACAAGTTTTAGTAAGGGATAATGGAAGAAAATTTTTTTAAAAATTGATATAATCTGTTTCATTTCCACATATACATCATATATATATGTATATGCTTAGGTATATAATATGAATATTACATGAATCATACGCGATTCATATGAAGACCCTCATATTTATATATAATGATAAGTCGATAGAATACAAATGTTTTGATGACGCTAAGAATTGTGTAAGTGTTTAAAGTTATTAGCTGCTTCTCAATAACATTATACCGATGAAAAAGTTGCTGACGTATACGTATAACAAAAACCGTAGGTGTTCATCGTGAACGACAAGTGGTGTCTGTCTATGATGAACTTATGCATGTAAAATGATAGCTTACTGAATTATTGTTTGCCTGTAGTAAAACATAAGTTAAAGTTGTATGTGTATGTGTATGTGTATGTGTATGTGTACATATTAGCAGCAAAAGTAGCATGGAGCTAATGCTGAGTCTGCAAATCAAATTTGCTATTTAAACCGCTGTCACTTCGTAACAGCATCACTTGCTCGGAAGGGTTTCCCGGTGTATCAGTTATACCTTTCAGACATACTTTCATATAAACTCTAGGGAAGATAGAGGATTCTGTTATCAGCTATGTATTGACAACAGACCTCTGCTTTTCTGTCGTAGCTGTAGAGAATATAATCTCGATATTGTAAACTGCTGCTGTCGATCTTGTCTTGTCAGGGGAAAACTCATACCTCTGTGAAAAGACTGGTACCTATAGTCAAAATTGAATCGTTACAAATCAATATCCTCTGTTCCAGAAGCTTCACAAGGTGAAATGATGTATTATACATAGAGCAGATACTATAAAATATTCAATGATTAACCCAAGTGTGTTTTCTATATAATACATAATTATTAATCGAGTCAAAGTTCATCGGTTCATATGTAAATAACAAAACTACAGCTCTCTTTATAAATCAATAGAATTCAATAAGACATTTTTTAACATTATACCTAATACCTAAATTATACGTAACTATAAAAGTATTTATATTATGCTGATGCAAACGTCGATGCTATGCTGCTCTACATGTTTATAATAATAATAATAATACTGAACAGTACTGATAGTACCGATGGGATGCGGAGGATTAGGAGAGTATCTATACGTAATTATTAATCGAGTCAACATTCATTGAAATTGTTTAAACAGTAAGCGTATGTGTGTATGTCTGTTGTTGATTATCTGGTAAAATTGTATTATAATCATACACACCGTTATGCATACATACGAGTAATTTCTTTAGCGTATAATAACCTTACCACATGTTTCTAGAAAATGTATAGATGGTTATATTAGGTGTGGTGATACTTTGATTATGATTGTATTTAAGCATGATATTCGGTAAAACTGTTGATAACATAGTTATCGATTAGACATAACATGTTATACATAAATTTATTCGTATTTCAATCGTTACAAATCAATATCCTCACTCCTCTGTTCTACAATCAATTCTTACACTATCGAAAGCTATGTAATAAAAAGGTGGTGTGATATTTGGTAAAACTGCTTATAAAGTATTAATCATGAAGTTTCTGTAAAAATTTTCAATGAAATAGATTTATGTATACCTTTACGTTTGTATTTGTAATTGTTGATCATATATTTAAAGCATTAGTTTTAATTTATCACTAGTAAATTTTTTACTTTTCAATAATAATGTAACGGTTTTCAATTGTAAGAGCATTTCTTTCAAATATACTTATTTCTTTGAAACTTTCATCATGTGTAATCAAGTATGCATCAAAAAAAAGTTTATGAAAGTACTTATCCATTGATTGAATATAACACAACTGTTACGTCACAATTAATTCATATTTCCATCGTTACAAATCAATATCCTCTCACTCACTCTTCTGTTCCAGAAGCTTTACAAGACGAAATGTATTATATATAGAGCAGATACTATAAAATATTCAAGTGTATATACCTTTAATTATTAATCGAATCAATCGGTTCATCGAAATATTGTTTAAACAATAAGCGTATGTGTGTGTATTCGTTGTCGGAGATGTTGGGTAAAATTGTATTGTAATCACCCACGCCGTTATATATACGTACAAGTATTTTCTTTAACCTGTTAGTAGTACGATGTATGGATGGAGTAAGATGTAAAGCGCGCGAATTGGATGATGAGGAACGATGGGTACAAGTTTAAGGTAAAGTAGACATGTATGCGCGATATCAGCAAATTGTTGCAAAGTTGTTGACGTAACTGTCGGTGTTCACCGTCGTCGTCGACGACAGCAAGTAATGTTTGTATGTGATGAACTTACACATGATAGCTTATAGAATTATTGTAGGTATGAATGTTGTGGCAGGTTTTCTCGAAAGTTAAAATAGTGTGTGTGTGTGTGTATATGTATACATATTAGCAACAAAAGTAACGTGGAGTTAATGCTGCGTCTGCAATTTGCTCGATATAGACGGAGTAAGATGGAATGCGCGTGAATATGACATAGAGGAGCGGGTACAGGTTCAAATCCATTAGATATAACACAGCAGTTACGTCATACTTAATTCATATTTCAATCGTTACAAATCAATATCCTCACATATGTATGTTCCAGATGTATATGTAAAGTAGACATGTATGCGCGATATCAGCAAATTGTTAGCGTAACTGTCGGTGTTTACCGTCGACGACGACAAGTGATGTCTGTATGTGATGAACTTACACATGATTGCTTACAGAATTATTCGTAGGTATGAATGTTGTGGTACGTCATCTTGAAAACAAAAGTTAAAGTAGTATGTATATATATGTATACATATTTAAAAACAAAAGTAACGTGCAGCTAATGCTGCATCTGCAATTTGCTCGATATAAACGGAGTAATAAGATGGAAAGCGCAAAGCATGTGAATTTGAATATATAGACATAGAGGAACGGTTACAGGTTTACTTAAGACGTGTGTGCGTAATGTAGACATGTATGCGCGATATCAGCAAATTGTAAAGTTGTCGAGATGTACTGAACGACAAGTGATGTTTGTCTGTGTATGATGAACTTACACATGATAGCTTATTGTTTGGTAAAGCAGAGTATGTATGCGTGTGTGTGTGAAGGTATCCATGGATGCAGTAAAAGTCACGTGGAGCTAATGCTGCGTCTGCAATTCATATTTGCTATTTAACCGACCTCCTCGCTCTCTACAGCACCATTCCACCTATTTCGACAACCGTTGTCACAGCATCGGAGGGTTTTCAGGCAGATGTCACCCGACTGTGTAGGCTTACGCAATCGCTACTATAGTAGACATTTCAATCAACCGACAACGTCGAAAAGACGCAGATAAATATACCCTCTACTGTAGTAGACATATGAATCATAACCTTGAGCCACAAATTACGTCACAATTATCACAAATCGAAACCCTCTCGCCCTCTGAAATAGAAACGGCTTTCTAGCAATCGATGATAAATACGCTCTCTACTGTAGTAGACATATGACCTTGAACAACATTCTATCGATTACAATTACGTCACAATTGTCAGAAATCACAACCCTCTCATCCTCTTAGCCAGAAGCTGTCATCTACCCCTACTTCAGGACTTGCCTTGAAATGCAAAAATTTTCATTTGGAGACACTTTTCTAAGGAACGGTAGAAGCTAGAAAGACGATTCATGTACCAAACGGATCAGGAGAGATACTCCAGTGTGTTTTATGTTTATATACCGGTTCAGGCTCCTAACGTCTTTTCAGGAGTTGTCTTGAAATGTAACAATTTTCATTTGGATACACTTATCTAAGGAACGGTAAAAGCTAGAAAGACGATTCATGTACCAAACGCATCAGAAGATACTACTAGTGCGTTGTATGCTTATATTCCCGATCAGGCTCTAAACGTCTTTTCCGGAGTTGTCTTGAAATGCAAATCCTATGCTTCTATGCCGAATAAGGCTCCAAACAACTTTTCAGGATTTGTCTTGAAATGTAAAATGTATGCATGTATGCCGAATCAGGCTCCGAACGTCTTTTCAGGTGTTGTCTTGAAATGTAAAATGTATGCATATATGCCGAATCAGGCTCCAAACGTCTTTTCGGGACTTGTCTTGAAATGTAAAAATTTTTATTTGGAGACACTTATCAAAGGAACGGTAAAAGCTAGAAAGACGATTCATGTACCAAAGGCATCAGGTGCTACCAGTGCGTTCTCTCTTATATGCCGAATCAGGCTCCAAACGTCTTTCCCGAGGTTGTCCTGAAATGTAAATAATTTATAAGGAGACACTTATCAAAGGAACGGTAAAAGCTAGAAAGACGATTCATGTACCAAAGGCATCAGGTGCTAACAGTGCGTTCTCTGCTTATATGCCGAATCAGGCTCCAAACGTCTTTCCAGAAGTTGTCTTGAAATGTAAAAATTTTCATTTGGATACACTTATCTAAGGACAGTAAGAAGCTAGAAAGACGATTGATGTACCAAACCCATCAGGAGATACTACCAGTGCGTTTTATGCTTATATTCCGGATCAGGCTCTAAACGTCTTTTCAGGAATTGTCTTGAAATGTAGGACCTATTCTTATATGCCGAATCAGGCTCCAAACATCTTTTCAGGAGTTGTCTTGAAATTTAAAAATTTTCATTTGGATACACTTATCTAAGGAACGGTAGAAGCTAGAAGGACGATTCATGTACCAAACGCATCAGGAGATACTACAGTGCGTTTTATGTTTCTATACCGGATCAGGCTCTAAACGTCTTTTCAGGTGTTGTCTTGAAATGTAAAATGTATGCATATATGCCGAATCAGGCTCCAAACGTCTTTTCGGGACTTGTCTTGAAATGTAAAAATTTTCATTTGGAGACACTTATCAAAGGAACGGTAAAAGCTAGAAAGACGATTCATGTACCAAAGGCATCAGGTGCTACCAGTGCGTTCTCTGCTTATATGCCGAATCAGGCTCCAAACGTCTTTCCCGAGGTTGCCTTGAAATGTAAATAATTTATAAGGAGACACTTATCAAAGGAACGGCAAAAGCTAGAAAGACGATTCATATACCAAAGGCATCAGGTGCTAACAGTGCGTTCTCTGCCTATATGCCGAATCAGGCTCCAAACGTCTTTCCAGAGGTTGTCTTGAAATTTAAATAATTTATTAGGAGACCCTTATCAAAGGAACGGTAAAAGCTAGAAAGACGATTCATGTACCAAAGGCATCAGGTGCTAACAGTGCGTTCTCTGCTTATATGCCGAATCAGGCTTCAAACGTCTTTCCAGAAGTTTTCTTGAAATGTAAAAATTTTCATTTGGATACACTTATCTAAGGACAGTAAGAAGCTAGAAAGACGATTGATGTACCAAACCCATCAGGAGATACTACCAGTGCGTTTTATACTTATATTCCGGATCAGGCTCTAAACGTCTTTTCAGGTGTTGTCCTGAAATGTAAAATGTATGCATATATGCCGAATAAGGCTCCAAACGTCTACTCAGGAGTTGTCTTGAATTGTAAAAATTTGTTTTTGGAGACACTTGTCTAAGGAACGATAAAAGCTAGAAAGACGATTCATGTACCAAAGGCATCAGGTGCTACCAGTGCGTTCTTTGCTTATATGCCGAATCAGGATCCAAACGTCTTTCCAGAGGTTGTCTTGAAATGTAAAAAATTGATTTGGAGACTCTTATCTAAGGAACGGTAAAAGCTAGAAAAACGATTCATGTACCAAAGGCATCAGGTGCTACCAGTGCGTTCTCTGCTTATATGCCGAATCAGGCTCCAAACGTCTTTCCCGAGGTTGTCTTGAAATGTAAATAATTTATAAGGAGACACTTATCAAAGGAACGGTAAAAGCTAGAAAGACGATTCATGTACCAAAGGCATCAGGTGCTAACAGTGCGTTCTCTGCCTATATGCCGAATCAGGCTCCAAACGTCTTTCCAGAGGTTGTCTTGAAATTTAAATAATTTATTAGGAGACCCTTATCAAAGGAACGGTAAAAGCTAGAAAGACGATTCATGTACCAAAGGCATCAGGTGCTAACAGTGCGTTCTCTGCTTATATGCCGAATCAGGCTTCAAACGTCTTTCCAGAAGTTTTCTTGAAATGTAAAAATTTTCATTTGGATACACTTATCTAAGGACAGTAAGAAGCTAGAAAGACTATTGATGTACCAAACCCATCAGGAGATACTACCAGTGCGTTTTATACTTATATTCCGGATCAGGCTCTAAACGTCTTTTCAGGTGTTGTCCTGAAATGTAAAATGTATGCATATATGCCGAATAAGGCTCCAAACGTCTACTCAGGAGTTGTCTTGAATTGTAAAAATTTGTTTTTGGAGACACTTGTCTAAGGAACTATAAAAGCTAGAAAGACGATTCATGTACCAAAGGCATCAGGTGCTACCAGTGCGTTCTTTGCTTATATGCCGAATCAGGATCCAAACGTCTTTCCAGAGGTTGTCTTGAAATGTAAAAAATTGATTTCGAGACTCTTATCTAAGGAACGGTAGAAGCTAGAAAGACGATTCATGTACCAAAGGCATCAGGTGCTACCAGTGCGTTCTCTGCTTATATGCCGAATCAGGCTCCAAACGTCTTTCCCGAGGTTGTCTTGAAATGTAAATAATTTATTAGGAGACCCTTATCAAAGGAACGGTAAAAGCTAGAAAGACGATTCATGTACCAAACGCATCAGGAAAGATACTCCAGTGGTTTTATGTTTATTACCGGATCAGGCTCTACCGTCTTTCAGGAGTTGTCTTGAAATGTAAAATGTATGCATATATGTCGAATCAGGCTCCAAACGTCTTTTCAGGTGTTGTCTTGAATAGTAAAAATTTTTTTTTTGGAGACACTTGTCTAAGGAACGATAAAAGCTAGAAAGACGATTCATGTACCAAAGGCATCAGGTGCTACCAGTGCGTTCTCTGCTTATATGCCGAATCAGGCTCCAAACGTCTTTCCAGAAGTTGTCTTGAAATGTAAAAATTTTCATTTGGATACACTTATCTAAGGAACGGTAGAAGCTAGAAAGACGATTTATGTACCAAACGCATCAGGAGATACTACCAGTGCGTTTTATGCTTATATTCCGTATCAGGCTCTAAACGTCTTTTCAGGAGTTGTCTTGAAATGTAAAACCTATGTTTATATGCCGAATCAGGCTCCAGACATCTTTTCAGGAGTTGTCTTGAAATGTAAAAATTTTCATTTGGAGACTCTTATCTAAGAAACGGTAGAAGCTAGAAAGACGATTTATTTACCAATCGCATCAGGAGATACTACCAGTGCGTTTTATGCTTATATGCTTAATGGGGTCCAAACGTCTTTTCAGGAGTTGTCTTGAAATGTAAAAATTTTCATTTGGAGACTCTTATCTAAGAAACGGTAGAAGCTAGAAAGACGATTTATGTACCAAGCGCATCAGGAGATACTACCCGTGCGTTTTATGCTTATATATCGGATCAGGTTCTAAACGTCTTTTCAGGTGTTGTCTTGAATTGTAAAAATTTTTTTTTGGAGACACTTGTCTAAGGAACGATAAAAGCTAGAAAGACGATTCATGTACCAAAGGCATCAGGTAATACCAGTGCGTTCTCTGCTTATATGCCGAATCAGGCTCCAAACGTCTTTCCCGAGGTTGTCTGGAATTGTAAATAATTTATTAGGAGACCCTTATCAAAGGAACGGTTAAAGCTAGAAAGACGATTCATGTACCAAAGGCATCAGGTGCTAACAGTGCGTTCTCTGCTTATATGCCGAATCAGGCTTCAAACGTCTTTCCAGAGGTTTTTCTTGAAATGTAAAAATTTTCATTTTGATACACTTATCTAAGGAACGGTAGAAGCTAGAAAGACGATTGGTGTACCAAACGCATCAGGAGATACTACTAGTGCGTTTAATGCTTATAATCCGGATCAGGCTCTAAACGTCTTTTCAGGTGTTGCCTTGAACAAAAATGGGAATCAACCACTACAGCACCCAATTTCTCACGGGACACGGGTGCTTTGCTGCATACCTTTACAGGTTCCATTTGGCGGACAGCGACATGTGTCTATACTGTTTCAAGGCCGCAGACACCCCACAGCACCTTTTGAATTGCCCGAGATGGAGCGAAGAGAGGTCCTTATTGGAAGAAAATATTGGTACAAGGTTAACTTCGAACAACTTCTGGCGCCTAGTGAAGAAGGGGTACTGGCAAGACTTGTCGATGTTTCTGACAGCAGTTATGAAGGTAAAGTGTATTGAAGAGAGAGTGGCCCAAAGCATGTAGAAGCCCTGAAACAACTTCGTATAACCCCGCTCTTAGTCTAATTAAAGTGTTAAAAGTGTATTAGTGAGTAGGTAAGCTATTTCGTGCAGTTCCTCTATGTTTTACTAATGTTGTTCGTGTTATATAATTTGTTTATATATTTATTTATTTATTTATTTATTTATTTATTTTTCTATTTAAAATTTTTAATGGAAATGTATTTTCTCTCTGTGTCCTTCATTATTTATTTCATGACAACGTCTTCAAGTGAGTCTTGTAGTATTGCAACTTCCTGCGATATATTGTTGTTATAAGCGTCATACAGTTTATCTTCTCGTAACTTAGTTAAGGCCTAGGCTTTTATAGTGTTCGCTGCCCAGTCGCCTGGGGTTTATTTCCAACTGTACAGGTTGCCGGAATGGGCATATATTGTATATCTTTATATTTCTTTGTTTATTTCTGATTGCTTCATCCATTAGCATGGTTAAATAAAGGCTGCCCACCACGAAGAATGCCCCAAGAGGGCGATGCCGTAGTGGAGAAATCAGCCACAAGTGCCGGGAGGTTTTTAGTTGGTATACCGGCTTCTCCGGGAGTCCCACACTACCGATCGTCTCTATGCGGCCGGTGTGCATAAAGCATTTTCCTCCCGAGGGCCATTAAAAAAAAAAAAAAAAAAAAAAAAAAAAAAAAAAAGGTGTTGCCTTGAAATGTAAAATGTATGCATATATGCCGAATAAGGCTCCAAACGTCTTCTCAGGAGTTGTCTTGAATTGTAAAGATTTGTTTTTGGAGACACTTGTCTAAGGAACGATAAAAGCTAGAAAGACGATTCATGTACCAAAGGCATCAGGTGCTACCAGTGCGTTCTTTGCTTATATGCCGAATCAGGTTCCAAACGTCTTTCCAGAGGTTGTCTTGAAATGTAAAAAATTGATTTGGAGACCCTTATCTAAGGAACGGTAGAAGCTAGAAAGACGATTCATGTGCCAAACGCATCAGGAATACTCCAGTGTGTTTTATGTTTATATACCGGATAACGTCTTTTCAGGAGTTGTCTTGAAATGCAAAATGTATGCATATATGCCGAATATGGCTCTAAACGTCTCTTCAGGAGTTGTCTTGGAATGTAAATCCTATGCTCATATCCCGAATCGGGCTCCAAACATCTTTTCGGGATTTGTCATGAAATGTAAAATGTATGCATGTATGCCGAATCAGAATCCAAACGTCTTTTCAGGAGTTGTCTCGAATTGTAAAAATTTGTTTTTGGAGACACTTGTCTAAGGAACGATTAAAGCTAGAAAGACGATTCATGCACCAAAGGCATCAGGTGCCACAAGTGCGTTCTCTGCTTACATGCCGAACCAGGCTCCAAACGTCTTTCCAGAAGTTGTCTTGAAATGTAAAAAATTGATTTGGAGACACTTATCTAAGGAACGGTAGAGCTAGAAAGACGATTCATGTACCAAACGCATCAGGAGAGATACTCCAGTGTGTTTTATGATTATATACCGGATCTGGCTCTAAACGTCTTTTCAGGAATTGCCTTCAAATGTCAAATGTATTCATATATGCCGAATCAGGCTCCAAACGTCTTCTCAGGAGTTGTCTTGAATTATAAAAATTTGTTTTTGGAGACACTTGTCTAAGGAACGACAAAAGCTAGAAAGACGATTCATGTACCAAAGGCCTCAGGTGCTACCAGTGCGTTCTCTGCTCATATGCCGAATCAGGCTCCAAATTTCTTCCAGAGGTTGTCTTGAAATGTAAAAAATTTATTTGGAGACACTTATCAAAGTAACGGTAAAAGCTAGAAAGACGATTCATGTTCCAAAGGCGTCAGGTGCTAACAGTGCGTTCTCTGCTTATATGCTGAATCAGGCTCCAAACGTCTTTCCAGAAGTTGTCTTGAAATGTAAAAATTTTCATTTAGGTACACTATCTAAGGAACGGTAGAAGCTAGAAAGACGATTTATGTACCAAGCGCATCAGGAGATACTACCCGTGCGTTTTATGCTTATATATCGGATCAGGCTCTAAACGTCTTTTCAGGTGTTGCCTTGAAATGTAAAATGTATGCATATATGCCGAATAAGGCTCCAAACGTCTTCTCAGGAGTTGTCTTGAATTGTAAAATTTGTTTTTGGAGACACTTGTCTAAGGAACGATAAAAGCTAGAAAGACGATTCATGTACCAAAGGCATCAGGTGCTACCAGTGCGTTCTTTGCTTATATGCCGAATCAGGTTCCAACGTCTTTCCAGAGGTTGTCTTGAAATGTAAAAAATTATTTGGAGACCCTTATCCAAGGAACGGTAGAAGCTAGAAAGACGATTATGTCCAAACGCATCAGGAATACTCCTGTGTGTTTTATGTTTTATCCGGATAACGTCTTTTAGGAGTTGTCTTGAAATGCAAAATGTATGCATATATGCCGAATATGGCTCTAAACGTCTTTCAGAGTTGTCTTGGATGTAAATCCTTGTCTTGAATGTCAAAACTTTTAGGGATTTGAGAAGTGTAAATGTATGCAGTATGCCGAATCAGATCCAAACGTCTTTTCAGGAGTTGTCTTGAAATGAAAATTTTCATTTGGGACACTTATCTAAAAACGTAGAAGTAGAAGACGATTATGTCCAAACGATCAGGAATACTCCAGTGGTTTTATGTTTATATACCGGATTCAAGTTAGTGTTGATAAATCATTTCGATCTTAATTCGAGTTTGGTTATGTCCTTGAAATTTGTAAAATGTATCATATATGCCGAATCAGTCCAAACGTCTTCAGAGTTGTCTGAATGTAAAAATTGTTTTGGAGACACTTGTCTAAGGACGATTAAAGCTAGAAAGACGATTCATGCACCAAAGGCATAGGTGCCACAAGTGCGTTCTCTGCTTACATGCCGAACAGGCTCCAAACGTCTTTCCAGAAGTTGTCTTGAAATGTAAAAAATTGATTTGGAGACACTTATCAAGGAACGGTAGAGCTAGAAAGACGATTCATGTACCAAAGCTCAGAGGCTATCCAGGGTTTTTGTTATATCGATCGGCTCTAACGTCTTTTCAGAATTGTCTAAATGTAAAGTAAATTCCATAATGGCCGATATCAAAGCTCCAAAGTCTTTAAAAAAGATTTGTCTTGAATTTAAAAATGTTTAGACACTGTCAAGGAACGATCAAAGTGTAAGTAATTCTGTACCAAAGGCTCAGGTGCTACATGGTTTGCTTATATCCGAATAGGTCCAATCTTTCCAGAGTTGTTTAATGTAAAAATTTCATGGAGAACTAAAGACGGTAGAACAAAGCGATTGATGTACAAAGCGTCGTGCTATACCGATCAGGCTTCAACGTCTAAAGTTTCCAGAGGTTGTCTTGAAAGTAATTAATAATATAGAGACCTTATAAAGAACGGTAAAGCAGAAACATTTTACCAAGGATCAGGTCTAAAGCGTCTCTTTCGATGCTTAAAGTTTTCCAGAATTTTCTGAAATGTAAAAATTTTTGGATTTTGCTAGAATGAAAGTTATGCAACCATCAGAATCCATGGTATCTAACCGGGTCTTCTTTCAGGTGTTGTCCTGAAATGTAAAATTTATTTGGAACGCTTCAAGAACGTAGAAGTGATGAATTTAGTACAATGTTTTACATGTCTAAGGGTTAATGAAGACGATCAGGCCAAAGTCTTTCCAGGGTTCTTTGCTATATGCCGAATCAGGACCAAACGTCTTTAGGTGTTTATGAAAAAATTTTTGGATTTATCTAGAACGGCTAGAAGCTAGAAAGCTAGAAAGCGATCAGTGTACCAAACGCTCATGCTATATCCAATGCTTAAAGTTTTCCGAGGTTCTAAGTTTTTAGAGGTGCTTAAGAAGGTAAAATAGAAGACTCTGTACAAGCATCGGAAAGTACATGGTTTTATGTAATACCGGATCAGGCTCTAGCGTTTTAGGAGTGTCTTAAATTAAAAGTTGCTTAAGTGAATAGAAATCTTTAGGTTGCTTAATAGTAAATTTTTTGGAGACACTTCTAAACGTAAATAGGATCTGTACAAAGGATATGAATGCTTAGCTATATGCCAATCAGGCCAAACGTCTTCAGAGTTGTCTTGAAATGTAAATTTCATTAAATATCGGAACTTCATGCCGAATCAGGTCCAAACGTCTTCAGAGTTGTCTGAATTGTAAAATTTTTTTTGGAGACACTTTCTAAGGAACGTAAGCTAGAAAGACGATTCATGACCAAAGGCATCAGGTGCACAGTGCGTTCTCTGCTTAATGCCGAACCAGGCTCCAAACGTCTTTCCAGAAGTTGTCTTGAAATGTAAAAAATTGATTTGGGACACTTATCTAAGGAACGGTAGAGCTAGAAGACGATTCATGTAAAACAAAGGTATCAGGTTTTTTATACCAGTGCGTTCTCTGCTTTATATGCCGAATCAGGCTCCAAACGTCTTTCAGGAGTTGTCTTGAATTTAAAAATTTTTTTTGAGACACTTGTCTAAGGAACGAAAAAGCTAGAAAGACGATTCATGTACCAAAGGCCTCAGGTGCTACCAGTGCGTTCTCTGATATGCCGAATCAGGCTCCAAATCTTTCCAGAGTTGTCTTGAAATGTAAAATTATTTGGAGACACTTATCAAGACGGTAAGCTAAAGACGATTATGTCCAAAGCTCAGGTCTACATGCGTTTTGCTTATATCGATCAGGCTCAAACGTCTTTCAGATTTCTGAAATGTAAATTTCATAGGTACACTTTAGGAGTGAAGTAAAAGATATGTACCAACATCAGTCTCCGTGGTTATGTAATTCGATCATCTAACGTCTTAGGTTGCCAAATGAAAATGTATGCATATATCGATAGGCTCAAACGTCTTTCAGGGTTGCTTGAATTGTAAAATTTTTTTGGAGACACTGTCTAAGGAACGTAAAAGCTAGAAAGACGATTCATGTACCAAAGGATCAGTGCTACCAGTGGTCTTTGTTATATGCCGAATCAGTCCAACGTCTTTCAGAGTTGTCTTGAAATGTAAAATTATTTGGAGCCTTATCAAGGACGGTAGAGCTAAAAGACGATTATGTCCAAACGCATCAGGTACTCCATGCGTTTTGCTTATATCCGATAGGCTCAAACGTCTTTCCTGAGTTGTTTGAATTTTTTTAATAATTTATAGGAGACCCTTATCAAAGAACGGTAAAGTAAGAAAGACGATTCATGTACCAAACGATCAGGAGATACTCCAGTGTGTTTTATGTTTATATACCGGATCAGGCTTAACGTCTTTCAGGTGTTGCTGAAATGTAAAATTTGTATTGCGACACTCCAAACGTCTCTAGGAGTTGTCTAATGTAAAAATTTGTTTTTAGTTTCTAGAACGATAAGTAGAAAACGTCTTACCAAAGATGGTCACAGTGGTTCCTGTATGCCGAACAGGCTCCAACGTCTTTCAGAGTTGTCTGAAATGTAAAAATTTATTTGGAGACACTTATCTAAGAACGGTAGAGCTAGAAGACGATATGTACCAAACGCATCAGGTACTCCAGGGTTTTATGTATATCCGGATCGGCTCTAAACGTCTTCAGATTGCTTAATGTAAATATTATATGCCGAATCAGGCTCCAAACTCTTTTCAGGGTTGTCTTGATGTAAAAATTTTTGGAGACCTTTCTAAACGAAACTAGAAGACGATTCATGTACCAAAGGCTCAGGGTACAGTGCGTTTCTGCTATATGCCAATAGGCTCCAAACGTCTTTCAGAGTTGTCTTGAAATGAAAATTTTTTTGGAGACCTTATCTAAGAACGGTAGAAGCTAAAGACGATATGTACCAGCATCAGGTCTACCTGCGTTTATGCTTATATTCGGATCAGGCTCTAAACGTTTTGTTGTCTTGATGAAAAATTTTGAACTTAGAATAGCTAAAGCGATTAGCCAACATCGTCTAATGTTTTGCTTATCCGAACAGGCTCAACGTCTTTCAGATTGCTTGAAATGAAAAATTTTTGGAGACACTTTCAAGGAACGGTAAAGCTAGAAGACGATTCATGTACAAAGCATCAGGAGGTCTCCAGTGGTTTTAGTTTATATACGGATCGGCTCTAAGATAGGCTCTAAACGTCTTCTCAAGAGTTGTCTTGAAATGTAAATCCTATGCTTATATGCCGAATCAGGCTCCAAACATCTTTTCAGGTTTGTCTTGAAATGTAAAATGTATGCATTATGCCGAATCGGATCCAAACGTCCTTCCAGGAGTTGTCTTGAAATGTAAAAATTTTCATATAGTGACATATGGCTATAAACGTCTTAGAAGACGATTATGTCAAAGACAGGTAAATCCAGGTATGCTTATATCCGAATCAGGCTCCAAACTCTTTTCAGGGTTGTCTGAAATGTAAAATGTATGCATATATGCCGAATCAGGCTCCAAACGTCTTCTCAGGAGTTGTCTTGAATTGTAAAAATTTGTTTTTGGAGACACTTGTCTAAGGAACGATAAAGCTAGAAAGACGATTCATGTACCAAAGGCATCAGGTGCTAACAGTGCGTTCTCTGCTTATATGCCGAATCAGGCTCCAAACGTCTTTCCAGAAGTTGTCTTGAAATGTAAAAATTTTCATTTGGAGACACTTATCTAAGGAACGGTAGAAGCTAGAAAGACGATTATGTACCAAACGCATCAGGAGATACTCCAGTGTGTTTTATGTTATATACCGGATCAGGCTCTAAACGTCTTTTCAGGAGTTGTCTTAAATGTAAAATGTATTCATATATGCCGAATCAGGCTCCAAACGTCTTTTCAGGAGTTGTCTTGAATTAGTAAAAATTTTTTTTGGAGACACTTTCTAAGGAACGATAAAGCTAGAAGACGATTCATGTACCAAAGGCCTCAGGTGCTACCAGTGCGTTCTCTGCTCATATGCCGAATCAGGCTCCAAACGTCTTTCCAGAGGTTGTCTTGAAATGTAAAAATTTTCATTTGGAGACTCTTATCAAAGTAACGGTAAAAGCTAGAAAGACGATTCATGTACCAAAGGCAGTCAGGAGATGCTAACAGTGCGTTCTATGCTTATATGCCGAATCAGGCTCCAAACGTCTTTCCAGAAGTTGTCTTGAAATGTAAAAATTTTCATTTGGAGACTCTTATCTAAGAACGGTAGAAGCTAGAAAGACGATTATGTACCAAACGCATCAGGAGATACTACAGTGCGTTTTATGCTTATATCCGGATCAGGCTCTAAACGTCTTTCAGAAGTTGTCTTGAAATGTAAATTATGCTTATTGCGAACGGAGCTAAGGTCTTGAAATGTTAGTCCTATGCTTAATAAATTTGCAATCTAGGCTCCAAACGTCTTTCAGAAGTTGTTTGAAATGTAAAAATTTTCATTTGGAATCTTATTAACGAACGGTAGAAGCTAAAGCTTAGACCAAAGTAGGAGAATCCATGGTTTTATGTTAAACCGGATCAGGCTCAAAGCTTTCAGAGTGTCTTAAATGTAAAATGTTATATATCCGAATCAGGCTCCAAACGTCTTTAAGGAGATGTCTTGAATTGTAAAAATTTTTTTGGAGACTGCTAAGAACGAAAGAAAAACGATTCATGTACCAAGGTAGTCACGATGGTCTCTAATGCCGAATCAGGCTCAAGTTTTCAGAATGTTTGAAATGTAAAAATTCATTTGGAACCTTTCTAAGGAAGTGAAGTAAAAACGATTGATTACCAAAGACGGAAACTACAGCGTTTATGGCCTTATTTTCCGGTAATCAGACTTTTAAATTCTTTTCAGGAACGTGTCTTAGTAGTAAAATGCTTATTCAGGCTAAACTTTAATGCCGAATAGGTCAAACGTCTTTAGGATGTCTGATAAAAATTTTTGGAGACTTAAGGAAGTAAAAGTAGAAAGACATTATGCCAAAGGACAGTGCAAGGCGTTCTGCTAAGCCAATAGGCTAAACGTCTTTCCCCCCCCCCCCCCCCCCCCCCCCCCCCCCCCCCCCCCCCCCCCCCCCCCCCCCCCCCCCCCCCCCCCCCCCCCCCCCCCCCCCCCCCCCCCCCCCCCCCCCCCCCCCCCCCCCCCCCCCCCCCCCCCCCCCCCCCCCCCCCCCCCCCCCCCCCCCCCCCCCCCCCCCCCCCCCCCCCCCCCCCCCCCCCCCCCCCCCCCCCCCCCCCCCCCCCCCCCCCCCCCCCCCCCCCCCCCCCCCCCCCCCCCCCCCCCCCCCCCCCCCCCCCCCCCCCCCCCCCCCCCCCCCCCCCCCCCCCCCCCCCCCCCCCCCCCCCCCCCCCCCCCCCCCCCCCCCCCCCCCCCCCCCCCCCCCCCCCCCCCCCCCCCCCCCCCCCCCCCCCCCCCCCCCCCCCCCCCCCCCCCCCCCCCCCCCCCCCCCCCCCCCCCCCCCCCCCCCCCCCCCCCCCCCCCCCCCCCCCCCCCCCCCCCCCCCCCCCCCCCCCCCCCCCCCCCCCCCCCCCCCCCCCCCCCCCCCCCCCCCCCCCCCCCCCCCCCCCCCCCCCCCCCCCCCCCCCCCCCCCCCCCCCCCCCCCCCCCCCCCCCCCCCCCCCCCCCCCCCCCCCCCCCCCCCCCCCCCCCCCCCCCCCCCCCCCCCCCCCCCCCCCCCCCCCCCCCCCCCCCCCCCCCCCCCCCCCCCCCCCCCCCCCCCCCCCCCCCCCCCCCCCCCCCCCCCCCCCCCCCCCCCCCCCCCCCCCCCCCCCCCCCCCCCCCCCCCCCCCCCCCTTTTTTTTTTTTTTTTTTTTTTTTTTTTTTTTTTTTTTTTTTTTTTTTTTTTTTTTTTTTTTTTTTTTTTTTTTTTTTTTTTTTTTTTTTTTTTTTTTTTTTTTTTTTTTTTTTTTTTTTTTTTTTTTTTTTTTTTTTTTTTTTTTTTTTTTTTTTTTTTTTTTTTTTTTTTTTTTTTTTTTTTTTTTTTTTTTTTTTTTTTTTTTTTTTTTTTTTTTTTTTTTTTTTTTTTTTTTTTTTTTTTTTTTTTTTTTTTTTTTTTTTTTTTTTTTTTTTTTTTTTTTTTTTTTTTTTTTTTTTTTTTTTTTTTTTTTTTTTTTTTTTTTTTTTTTTTTTTTTTTTTTTTTTTTTTTTTTTTTTTTTTTTTTTTTTTTTTTTTTTTTTTTTTTTTTTTTTTTTTTTTTTTTTTTTTTTTTTTTTTTTTTTTTTTTTTTTTTTTTTTTTTTTTTTTTTTTTTTTTTTTTTTTTTTTTTTTTTTTTTTTTTTTTTTTTTTTTTTTTTTTTTTTTTTTTTTTTTTTTTTTTTTTTTTTTTTTTTTTTTTTTTTTTTTTTTTTTTTTTTTTTTTTTTTTTTTTTTTTTTTTTTTTTTTTTTTTTTTTTTTTTTTTTTTTTTTTTTTTTTTTTTTTTTTTTTTTTTTTTTTTTTTTTTTTTTTTTTTTTTTTTTTTTTTTTTTTTTTTTTTTTTTTTTTTTTTTTTTTTTTTTTTTTTTTTTTTTTTTTTTTTTTTTTTTTTTTTTTTTTTTTTTTTTTTTTTTTTTTTTTTTTTTTTTTTTTTTTTTTTTTTTTTTTTTTTTTTTTTTTTTTTTTTTTTTTTTTTTTTTTTTTTTTTTTTTTTTTTTTTTTTTTTTTTTTTTTTTTTTTTTTTTTTTTTTTTTTTTTTTTTTTTTTTTTTTTTTTTTTTTTTTTTTTTTTTTTTTTTTTTTTTTTTTTTTTTTTTTTTTTTTTTTTTTTTTTTTTTTTTTTTTTTTTTTTTTTTTTTTTTTTTTTTTTTTTTTTTTTTTTTTTTTTTTTTTTTTTTTTTTTTTTTTTTTTTTTTTTTTTTTTTTTTTTTTTTTTTTTTTTTTTTTTTTTTTTTTTTTTTTTTTTTTTTTTTTTTTTTTTTTTTTTTTTTTTTTTTTTTTTTTTTTTTTTTTTTTTTTTTTTTTTTTTTTTTTTTTTTTTTTTTTTTTTTTTTTTTTTTTTTTTTTTTTTTTTTTTTTTTTTTTTTTTTTTTTTTTTTTTTTTTTTTTTTTTTTTTTTTTTTTTTTTTTTTTTTTTTTTTTTTTTTTTTTTTTTTTTTTTTTTTTTTTTTTTTTTTTTTTTTTTTTTTTTTTTTTTTTTTTTTTTTTTTTTTTTTTTTTTTTTTTTTTTTTTTTTTTTTTTTTTTTTTTTTTTTTTTTTTTTTTTTTTTTTTTTTTTTTTTTTTTTTTTTTTTTTTTTTTTTTTTTTTTTTTTTTTTTTTTTTTTTTTTTTTTTTTTTTTTTTTTTTTTTTTTTTTTTTTTTTTTTTTTTTTTTTTTTTTTTTTTTTTTTTTTTTTTTTTTTTTTTTTTTTTTTTTTTTTTTTTTTTTTTTTTTTTTTTTTTTTTTTTTTTTTTTTTTTTTTTTTTTTTTTTTTTTTTTTTTTTTTTTTTTTTTTTTTTTTTTTTTTTTTTTTTTTTTTTTTTTTTTCCCGAGGTTGTCTTGAAATGTAAAAATTTTTTTTGGAGACACTTATCAAAGGAACGATAAAAGCTAAAAAGACGATTCATGTACCAAAGGCATCAGGTGCTAACAGTGCGTTCTCTGCTTATATGCCGAATCAGGCTCCAAGCGTCTTTCCAGAAGTTGTCTTGAAATGTAAAAATTTTCTTTTGGAGACACTTATCAAAGGAACGGTAAAAGCTAGAAGGACGATTCATGTACAAATGCATCAGGAGGTGCTACCAGTGCGTTTAAGGCTTATATGCCGAATCAGGCTCTAAACGTCTTTCCAGAAGTTGTCTTGAAATGTAAAAATTTTCATTTGGAGACTCTTATCTAAGAAACGGTAGAAGCTAGAAAGACGATTTATGTACCAAACGCATCAGGAGATACTACATGTGCGTTTTTATGCTTATATATCGGATCAGGCTCTAAACGTCTCTTCGGGAGTTGTCTTGAAATGTAAATCCTATGCTAATATGCCGAATTAGGCTCCAAACATCTTTTCGGGATTTGTCTTGAAATGTAAAATGTATGCATGTATGCCGAATCAGGCTCTAAACGTCTTTTCAGGACTTGTCTTGAAATGCAAAAATTTTCATATGGAGACACTTATCAAAGGAACGGTAAAAGCTAGAAAGACGATTCATGTACCAAACGCATCAGGAGAGATACTCCAGTGTGTTTTATGTTTATATACCGGATCAGGCTCTAAACGTCTTTTCAGGAGTTGTCTTGAAATGTAAAATGTATGCATGTATGCCGAATCACGCTCCGAACGTCTTTTCAGGAGTTGTCTTGAAATGTAAAAATTTTCATTTGGAGACACTTATCTAAGGATCGGTAGAAGCTAAAAAGACGATTGATGTACCAAACGCATCAGGAGATACTACCAATGCGTTTTATGCTTATATTCCGGATCAGGCTCTAAACGTCTTTTCAGGAGTTGTCTTGAAATGTAAATCCTATGCTTATATGCCGAATCAGGCTCCAAACATCTTTTCAGGATTTGTCTTGAAATGTAAAATGTATGCATGTATGCCGAATCTGGATCCAAACGTCCTTCCAGATGTTGTCTTGAAATGTAAAAATTTTCATTTAGTGACACTGATCTAATAAACGGTAGAAGCTAGAATGACGATTCATGTACCAAACGCATCAGGAGATACTCCAGTGTGTTTTATGTTTATATACCGGATCAGGCTCTAAACGTCTTTTCAGGTGTTGTCCTGAAATGTAAAATGTATGCATATATGCCGAATCAGGCTCCAAACGTCTCCTCAGGAGTTGTCTTGAATTGTAAAAATTTGTTTTTGGAGACACTTGTCTAAGGAACGATAGAAGGTAGAAAGACGATTCATGTACCAAAGGCATCAGGTGCTAACAGTGTGTTCTCTGCTTATATGCCGAATCAGGCTCCGAACGTCTTTTCAGGAGTTGTCTTGAAATGTAAAAATTTTCATTTGGAGACACTTATCTAAAAACGGTAGAAGCTAGAAAGACGATTTATGTACCAAACGCATCAGGAGATACTCCAGTGTGTTTTATGTTATATACGGATCAGGCTCTAAACGCCTTTTCAGGAGTTGTCTTGAAATGTAAATGCTATGCTTATATGCCGAATCAGGCTCCAAACGTCTTTCCAGAAGTTGTCTTGATTGTAAAAATTTTTTTTGGAGACACTTGATCTAAGGAACGGTAAAGCTAGAAGGACGATTCATGTACCAAAAGGCCCTCAGTTGTACCTAGTGACAATGTAAATTTGCATATATGCCGAATCAGGCTCCAAACGTCTTTCCAGAGGTTGTCTTGAAATGAAAAATTTTATTTGGAGACCTTATCTAAGGAACGGTAAAGCTAGAAAGACGATTTATGTACCAAGGCATCAGAGATCTACCGTGCGTTTTATGCTAATCTAGGCTCTAAACGCCTTTTCAGGAGTTGTCTTGAAATGTAAATCAGCTTTTCCAGGTAAACGTCTTTCCAGAAGTTGTCTTGAAATGTAAAAATTTTCATTTGGAGACTCTTATCTAAGAACGGTAGAAGCTAGAAAGACGATTCATGTACCAAACGCATCAGGAGATACTAACAGTGCGTTTTATGCTTATATACCGGATCAGGCTCTAAACGTCTTTTCAGGAGTTGTCTTGAAATGTAAAAATTTTCCGTTTTGAGACATTATGGAGACACTTGTCTAAGCAACGTAAAAGCTAGAAAGACGATTCATGTACCAAAGTGCATCTGAGGTGCCACAGTGCGTTTTGCTATAATGCCGAATCAGGCTCCAAACGTCTTTCCAGAAGTTGTCTTGAAATGTAAAAAATTGTTTGGAGACACTTATCTAAGGAACGGTAAAGCTAGAAAGACGATTGATGTACCAAAGCATGTATCAGGATGTATGATCCTTAAACGCCAGGTGCGTTAAAATGTATGCATATATGCCGAATCAGGCTCCAAACGTCTTTCAGGAGTTGTCTTGAATGTAAAATTTGTTTTTGGAGACACTTGTCTAAGGAACGTAAAAGCTAAAAGACGATTCATGTACCAATCAGGCTCAGGTGCTAAAGTGCGTTCTCTGCTTAATGCCGAATCAGGCTCCAAACGTCTTTCCAGAAGTTGTCTTGAAATGTAAAAATTTTATTTGGAGACACTTATCTAAGGAACGGTAAAAGCTAGAAAGACGATTCATGTACCAAAGGCATCAGGAGTGCTACCAGTGCGTTTCTGCTTATATGCCGAATCAGGCTCCAAACGTCTTTCCAGAAGTTGTCTTGAAATGTAAAAATTTTCATTTGGAGACACTTATCTAAGGAACGGTAGAAGCTAGAAAG